>JAWPHD010002624.1:0-248327 GCA_037043455.1 Cyrtodaria siliqua
AAGAAACAGAAAATATCAGTAAGTTATTTTAGTTCTTCATTATTTTTATATTAAGGCTTGTCTTATCATATCGCTTTTATCTTTAAATGCAATAAATAAATAAATATGATTTACTCGTTGGTAGGTGCATGTAGATCTATATAATTATACATACATGTCACATTGCCGTTATTTATGTGTTTTGTTTTTAAAAAAAGGCAGACGCGCTCTCTCGTCTAAACAGCTCTGTAAATGCCGCGGAATAATAAGAGTTTTGTGAGACACTCATAAGTCCTAGGTTCAATCTCACCGACAGCGGAATAGTAAGAGTTTTGTGAGACACTAATAAGTCCTAGGTTCAATCTCACCGACAGCGGAATAGTAAGAGTTTTGTGAGACACTCATAAGTCCTAGGTTCAATCTCACCGACAGCGGAATAGTAAGAGTTTTGTGAGACACTCATAAGTCTTAGGTTCAATCTCACCGACAGTGGAGATAGTTTGTGAGACACTCATAAGTCATAGGTTCAATCTCACCGACAGTGGAGATAGTTTGTGAGACACTCATAAGTCTTAGGTTCAATCTCACCGACAGTGGAGATAGTTTGTGAGACACTCATAAGTCTAGGTTCAATCTCACCGACAGTGGAGATAGTTCATGTGATTTCATTGCATACAGTGTTTTTATTTTTGACAATCCTATACTTGAAGCCTCTGGAATTGAATTCGATATATCTTACCTAAAAGTTACATACACTGCATTAACAAATGAAAATTCGATCATATAAAACGAGCACTCATGTTAGATTCTCTTCGTATCAAATATACACACACAAATACATTATTTTCAAGTATCCATAAGCTTATCACACAACCTGCTTATTAGAAGCATAGGTCATCAAATAATAAGATAATAATAAACTAATGTAATAAATGAAGGCAGAATTATTACTCGGTCTTTAATAATACCGAATTACGGAAATTATAGAGGCAGTTTCGCTTGATCGGTGTTGTACGGAGAAGGCTGAAACAACATGCGATGTCATTAAGATCATGATAGAGATAGACCGCTACATAGATACATGTCTGCACCATACAGCTTGTAAACACGGCAAATATGAGCTGAACACGGCCAATATGAGATAAAACGACTAATACCGGATTAATTCGGCCAATATAACTTATACTATTTCCGGTTTAAAGTAACAAAGAAAGTTGTGATTTGGATTAATTTTAGTGTAAATATGTCAAAACCGTTAGTCCTATTTGAATACAATTAAAATATCGATTAAGGTTAGCAGACTCGAGGGCGATGACGAAGTTTGAAATTTAAACACGAGTTGAGGTGTAACAGCGAATGACTTCTTAAAAATGGTACTAGTAGCTTCACTGCTTGACTTTCAGCATATACGGGGTAGTTCTATGACTGGTCGGCCCCGTGTCAGTAAAATGTGACTGGGTATGGTATCATGTCATGTGCCTACGGCAAGGCAGTGTAGCAGCACTATAAAGTTGAGCATTGAGCTCACTGCTACAAGTAGTCACCGTCGTGATAGGACTGAAAGACAGCTTAATCGACGTTAAACTCCATGCATACATACATGTATGTTTGTTTGTTTGTTTGTATGGTGTTTGACGTCATTTTCAACACATGTAAGGTTATATATGACGGTCGATTTTTTGTGGTGGAGGCAGATCACGCACTTTTCCTGGGTAGAACCAGTACTGTACACCTTCCGCCATCCGTAAGAATCGATATTTCGTCTCTTACAAGTCGAGCTCTCAGTGGGATTTTAACCCGCATCGATGAGAGGCGAAGGTTTACAGCGCAACATCGTTAACCATTCGGCCACGGAGACGGTAAACTAATGTTCCAAGGCATATATGTCGTTTCTGACTTCATTATTTCGACTTAAGGTCGATGAACCTAATCTTATATCCATCGAACTATCTAGGGTGATTTAAGGATACATTAATCAGTTTAAAAGATTTACCACAATCAGGGTCTAGTGTCTGTTGTGTCGTATTGTTAGCGTTTCGATCGTGTTGTATACATGTAATATATATGTATTTAGTAAAAGTAGATATACAAATCGAACTCAAGGACGACAGTCAATCACAAACACACAAATAAACAAAGAATACCTATATATAAAGATGAATAGAAGACAACGCAAGACATCACAAACACAACAGGATTGACAATAGGGCTACCGCCTTGGAACGGTCAGTGGCAGAAAAAGGCCGCTGGGGGTTTAAACAAGGTCCTAGGGTACACCAAACCTCACTTTTACCCTATTGTCATTCCAATAAACGGGACAGTGTAAATAAAGATATTCCCGCCAGGTTATAATTTCTAACAAACAAGGCATCAGTAATAGTCAATATAAGTAAAACACATAAATGGTCATGCATATATATAATATAAAAAAATAAAAGCCACAAATCAAGTACTTAATGGTCTGGCAGAATCTAGAGCAACAAGAGAATAAACCTTTAAGGATTAAAGACAAATATCAAATGTTACTGTCCTATAAGGATTTAGGTAGACTTCAACCGAGTCTGCTACTTTTCTTGCTATTTTAAAAAAGAGTCTGATACTTTTCTCTTTTGTTTGTGTTTGTTGCTTCCAAGGGATCACCTTTTCAGTATTTATTGACATTCACACTAGCGTTTGTTTTGTGCTATGTGGCGGCCGTAAAAAGTCGCCCCGACTACGAACCAGTAGTGTTACTATTTACTGGTCCTTTTGGATCATCACGCCCATTCTGTGTTGCTTTAAGGTAGAATATCGCTT
The DNA here is from genome assembly GCA_037043455.1 of Cyrtodaria siliqua. Taxonomy (NCBI): domain Eukaryota; kingdom Metazoa; phylum Mollusca; class Bivalvia; order Adapedonta; family Hiatellidae; genus Cyrtodaria; species Cyrtodaria siliqua. The sequence goes on from JAWPHD010002624.1 coordinate 2,776, forward strand.
AAGCCGGTGCTAGGAGGCGTGAGAGGTATAATTACCTCTCATGAACAGACTCAATAAAGCCTAGTATGCTGTTTTTGTATTTTGTTTGTGTTTATTGCTTCCAAGGGATCATCTTTTCAGTATTTATGGACATTCACACTAGCGTTTGTTTATTACTGTGTGACGTCCGTAAAAAGTCGTCCCGACTACAGGCCAGTAGTGTTATTATTTACCGGTCCTTTGGGATCATCAATCCCATTCTGTGTTGCTTTAAGGTAGAATATCGCTTAAGCCGGTGCTAGGAGGCGTTAGAGGTGTTGCATCTTATAATTACCTCTCATGAACAGACTCAATAAAACCGAGTCTGCTACTTTTCTCTCTTGTTTGTGGTTGTTGCTTCCAAGGGATCACCTTTTCAGTATTCATCACAGGGTCCACAATCTGTCTGGTCATCGCACAATCAAAGAGGAAAACATAGTTCCGTTGCGAACTGTAATAGGTCAACCACTTAACATGCAGTACCATGCAAAATGATAGGGTCATATCCTCTTTTGATAAACTTTTTTAACAAGTTTAATCAAGATTGTATGAAAGAGATTATGACCAAGGATCTTACGAAGTAGTTTGTAAATCACATCACCATAGAAGTCAAGTTGTGACAGTCCTTGTCACAGAAGAGTTCTTAAATTACTTTTATATTTTAAAAGTAGATAATGGTTACGATAATACAATTTTGCAAAGGGTTTTCGAAGTTTATGGTAATGGTAGCTCGAGAAGCTTGTTAGTTATACAAATATTACGAATATTAAAGTCCTCAACACGACTACAAGCTCTAGAGAAACGAATAAGTTTTAAGTTGCATTTCTCCGATTGCTTTAAAATATGTTTTCGGGTAAAAACGTCAGATTACTTAGTGTTCAATTGCCGATTGATTGATCGATCTGTTGTTAAACATATTCCAATTTAACAGTTTATATTCATGATTACACAAGCATCTATGTTATACATGTGTATATATCTGACAAAGTTTACAACTTCTCACTCAATTGTGTCGTACAAGATGTGGATGATTTACGGAGCAAAATACCACGTATCGATCGTTAACGAAGCTAAATTCAATGAATAGATCGTTTACGGAGCTAACTTTCATCTACGCTGATCGCCGTTTCCATAGGATACATGGATGCTAGATCAAGCATTGGGCATACATATTTAGTCCTGTCAATACATATCCCTTTGTCACGACATTGCTTGCGTAAACGAATGGTTGGCTTTATTATGTAAATCAAGGAAAGAAGCATTAGAATACTAATTGGCAAAACATGCAACGAGTTAACTGAATATATATGCTAGTCTTCTCCACAGTACTTTGTATATGATTACCACTTCAGTCCACAAAGTTGCTGACGGACAATATTTGCATATTGCAGAGACACAGCGATGTTTTTGTAAATACATCTACAGCAATAAAACTGTGATACGTATCACAGTGCGGTTGGACTGGTACATGAGAGTGGGAGTAATGACGAAAAATCGAAATAAGAGACGTATAGAAACAAAATGACGCTATAACGAGACAGTGTCTCGAACTATCCATCTTAAATGATCCTTCTGATAATTCCGTAAAATAACGGATACAATTTGATGTGATAAACTATATAATTTTGCATATTCATTGATGAAAATATATCGGCGCAGAACCTCTGAAGAGTTTCCGATTAAAAATGTTTTCTTTTATTTGCATACCATTACAAATGTGTCCGTTGAGGTCGCCATCCATTCAAAAGTTCTCGATCACTTCTCTGAAGCCCATCTCAAATGCATCTAGAAGGTTTCCATATTGGTAACGTCCTACTAGCCTTAGATTCCTGCCAAAAGGAATTTGGGTTCAAAATCAAAGTTATCATCAAAGTTTTGCAAAGCCATTTAGCCGATTCGTCCATCTTAAATTGTATTTAAATTAAAACTGACAAAACCTTCGTCTATATAGTAAATAACAAAAATGCAACGGAAATAATATACCAAAACGTTTGCCTAGCGACCTTATTGTTTATATACCAACAGTGCATTATTTTCTGTCCTATAGCCTTCCGGCTAACAAAATGTCAAGATTTTGAGCATATCGATCCGTCGAGATACCTACGAGGCATGATCCCGATGAATGTCGGGATTGTCCGAGTGTTTACGAATGGTCGTCATCCTCTCTGTTTTTAAAAGTTTTCAGTCGTCTGTTAAAATGAAGAATAATTCTTTCAATTACGCCCGGAATTATGATCACATTTACCAAGTCACTACCGATATGACATCAAACTAGACTATTTGCGAAATTCTATTTACAACTCTGTTGTTTGTTGTGTCACGCACTGTTTTTTTAAATTATTATTTATCCATGTCTACGTCGTTTACTTTTTTGCGTGTGTTTTGCTGACTGCGTTCTGTGCATGCTTCATTTCCTTTTCGTCTGTTGTTTATGACCTCATCTATATGTTACATTTATGTACGTGCTAATACAGCAAGCTTCCCGTTTGTGTTCGTTTTCTGTAGTGATTTAGGTTGTGTTTCGAATTACAAGATTTGTTACCGAGATAAAGTTATGTTTATCGGTTTATAATATATTTTAAAATTAGGATCAGGAATACATATTTAACTGCTAATCAGGGATAAAATCAAATCCGTTTTATTGGTTTACTGGAACCTGGTTTAAAGTAGGTATGAAAGCCTAACAGGAAACGTAGCATGCACAGAACACAGTCAATCAAAATCTCGCAATGATAAAACAGCAAATAATAAGTATGGGACATAACAAACATAAAAGGGTTGAAAATAGGGGTCTGTCATGGAACGGTCAGTAGAACAAAGGCCGCTAGAGGTTTAAACCATGTTCAAGGTCGCTCCAAACCTCACTCTTACCGTTTTGCCCTCTCAATAAAATGGGACAGTGTGAGTAAAGAAACCCCTGCCAGGCTATATCCTCTAAGGAACTATACAGCATTAATAGACCATATAACTCTAACACAAAGTTATTCTTGTATATATAAGTATAAAAGGACTGTACCTTTTTTGTTTGCGATGTTTCACTTTTTTATTCTGCATATATATTATTATTATAAATACGTGTTCTGTGAATCTAGGACTCTTTTTCCACATTTGCATTGACTTTTGGTTGTGATAATGACATATTTTGTGTGTTTTTTGCAACATATCTGCCCTGAAAATGCTCTTGTACTAATTAAATGTTGTCTATTTTATATTTCGTTAAGCTTTTGCTTTAATATTTCGCACGCATGGGTTTATTAAATAAATATATTTTAACATGATACTTTTTTATATTTAAATAAAGCATATATATAACCGACCTATTTAAATATCACTTGGTGAATAACCTTCGATATCTTTTGAAATTATTTAGGCTGAATGGATATTAGCTGCTTCTGCTATGTTTTCTTTCAAACCATGTGTTATTTTTTTCTCTAAAATGGTTGATATCTTCCGTTAAAACGTTTATTTCCGGAGCCTCGAGGCTTCAGCTATATTTATCCCGGACTCAGAAAGCTGCTATGGGTGTTGGACTTTGTATCAACGCCATTTTACTGTTCATAAAAAATGTATTTTAATAAGAATACCAGGACGCTGTCAAATTGGTATACAGGCATTTTATGGGTCTTCTACTACTTGAATTATGTATCAGTTTTAGGGATACAGTCTATAAATCTGTTCTCAGCATACGAATATATCTGGTTCCAAATCGGTATTGTCACTGACTATTGATTAATGGTAAACTGAAAACGGTAATCTTGATTTTTGAAGGCTCGCGGCTCCCCGTTAGTTTTCTCCATAACTTGCATTTGTTCAATAATTCATATTAATTATAAGAATATTATACAGGAAATTGTATTTGAATATTACTAATTATGTTTTTACAGATATATATGTATCTCTTTTTGGTGCTGTCTGATTTTAAAATAAGCAACACCGTTTCAACCATTAAACATAGTTGATGAAACTTTAACTGAAGCATCTTCTAAAGAGTTTGAATAGGACTGATCCACGGCTACTTATTCTCTTGATTTAATTATCAGTTTTCAATAATAAAAAACATCTAACATTAATCCTTTGCTTCTAATGTAAATTTACATTGCTAAAAACTGAGAGTACCTTCACAGACGCTAATCGTTCAATCCAGTTGCTGTTATATTATCATTAAGTTTTCCTTTTGTTTATGATAATAACTATGATAATAACTATGATAATAACTAAGATAATTTACCAATTCTTCATGAAGCAACATTCGATTTAGTGATCCATTACTAGTGCAGGCCTGGAATTCAACAACCATTCTTCAAACTATTCTTAGACTTGAGCTGAAGTACTCAAATATCGTTCAACAATATTTCCACGACCTTCAAAGTTAACAGTCATATGCAGTTGCTAGTTATCAGTATTTATCATATCTATTCATAGTAGCTTGTCATGAACGTTTGTCCACTACATTTTTAGAAATATTTGTGATTGAAATTTGCTTACTTTGGCTTAAGTCTATTCTCAAGAATGATTGGTGAATTCAAGGCCAGATGTCTGTCAAATTCATATTATAACATTATACAACACAGATGCCAAAATTAAAAACATGTTCATTTTGTCTCATGGTGACTAGTTTATCTAGTTCTCAAATATTTTATGATAAATGTGTTTTGGTTGTTGACAATTACAAATACAAAAGTTCTAACATCTACTCATTGTTCGTTTATTTTTTTATCATATTCATTCCCCTTACTGTTTTCTTATGCAGCTGTTCTGACCGGCTTATGATACTTTGTATCACTGTTTTCTTATATACATTTTCTGATGACCTTCGTTTCTCTTTCCTTAAGCTAGACACTCAGTCACTGTAATAGGATGATAAGCTTACACCATCATGTTGCTGATACTACACTGATAAGGACTAAATATACGTGTTCTGTGGGGGAAACACCAAGAATGAAGCTCCTGATTTAGTATAAGATCCTCTTCTATTCATTAATATCTAAAACTCGTTATTTTTATTTACTATCGACAGTTGTAATTCATCTAGACTAAAGCTATTAAGGTTAAAGTAGACTGGCATCCTCTAAGAATTAGACCGACTCTACACTATATACAACCTTACCACATCACCTTATCAAAGACAAGGTTATTGCTCTTATTCAAAAAACATTCGCTAGAGAAAGAACTGCATTTTTGCCCTGTATAATATTAAAGCGTTTTTTACTAACGGCAGTTTAGGCAATTACATTATGTGGTCTTGTCAAGAAGTTTGTGAAGCATTCATCTTCCTGTTAGATAATATTTTCGTCAGGTATGGAACTACCATTTATAGACACCAGATACCCAGGCAGATGTTATTGAAGGCTTTAATGACACCTCTCGGTATCTGGATACATACTGAACATTGACAAGAAATATAAAAAGATCGGACAGGGAAAGTAGCATTCAAGGAGGACAGTCAACCACAAAACACAGAAACAAACACGCAAACAGACAAACAAGAAGGCAAAAGTAATAATAAATGCAAACGACATCACAAACACAAAAGACAACCCTTTCTTTTCTACTATGGTTAATAATATATACCCTAAATAACTTCAACTTAACAAAGCTAATATTTCTAATACAAACGCTTCTTTTCTCTATTTACATCGAAAGACATTTCATGATGAGTCATTCACCGGATACTCATGTATATTTCATGCAGGCCTCGACAAGGACTATCAAAACCTGACTTCTATGGTGACTTGATTTACAAAATTCTTGGTCATGATCACTTTCATACTATCTTTGTTAAACTTGTTAAAAGGTTTATCAAAAGAGGTTATGACTCTATCATTTTGCAACGCACTGCATGCATGGTGGTGGACCCATTTACAGTTCGCCACTTTGCTTTCCTCCTTAATTGTGCGATGACCGTACATGCTGTGGACCCTATGATGACGTCTAGCCCAACAGGACGGTGACGTTTGATGTTTGTCTGTCTTGTCGTGCCCTCAATGGTTTACTCTCTTGTTGCTCTGGCTTCTGCCAAGTCACTGAGTACATTCTTTGTGGCTTTCTAGGCTATTGTTTTTTTTGTATTTATATATACTCGAGCATCTTTGTGTTTTACTTATATTGTCAATTAATGATGCCTTGTTGGTTAGAGAATAGGTCATGGCGGGGATTTCATTATTTACACGGTCTCGTTTTATTGGGTAAATGTGAGGTTTGGTGCACCGTAGAACCTGGTTTAACCCCCCCCCGCCCCACCCCCCCCCCCCCCCCCCCACCTCACACTGTGGTCTTTTTTGTCACCTACCGTTCCAAGGCGGTAGCCCTATTGTCAACACTTTTGTGTTTGTGATGTATTATTTGGCCTTTTATTCATCTTTAAATTTGTTCTTTGTTTCTGTGTGTGTTTGTGGTTGTCTGTCGTCCTTGAATGCTGCTTTTTCTGTTCGATTTTTATATCTAAATCTAATAACACCTCTCGGTAAACGAAAGATATTAAACATTGATAAGAACTTTCCTTTCTACTATGGTGAATACATATTCCATAAATAACTTCATCCTAACAAAACTAATATTTCTGATACATTCGGTTCTTTTCTCGGTTTGAATCTCAGAATTGAAAATAGAGACATAACAAGCAAAATTTATGACTGATGATTTTAATATTGATATCGTCAATTATGCCTAATTAGACGGGAATGTTCCCAGAGCTACTTCTTATGGCGTATATGTTGCTCAACGTTTCCGTTTTATAAAGCTTTTAGTCGAGTTGAGGACTTTAATATTTGTGACCTTTGTATAACTAAATGGCTACTCCATCAGGGTTGCTTTCTAGGCTATTGTTTTTTGTATTAATTTATACACTAGCATCGTTGTGTTTTACTTATATTGCCTAATAATGCTACCTTGTTGGTTAGAGAATAGTTCATGGCGGGGATTTCTTTATTTACACTGTCCCGTTTTATTGGAATGACAGTAGGGTAAGTCTGAGGTTTGGTGCACCGTAGAACCTGGTTTAACACTCCCACCCAGCGGCCTTTTTTTGCTACCGACCGTTCCAAGGCGGTAGCCCTATTGTCAACCCTTGTGTGTTTGTGATGTCTTATCTTGCCTTTTATTCATCTTTATATATAGTTATTATTTGTTTCTTTATGTGTTTGTGGTTGACAGTCGGCCTTGAATGCTTCTTTTCCTGTTCGATTTTTATATCTACTTTTACCATAAACGTCTAGAACCCTTTGCAAAATGTTATTATCGTCACACTGACCCGCTTTCTAAATATAAAAGTAATCTAAGAAATGTCTGCGACAAGGTCTATCACAGCTTGACTTCTATTTTGACGTGACTTCGTAAGAACCTTGATCATGGACACTTTTATACAATCGTTAATAAACTTATTAAACAGTTAAGATATTTTGATCATTTTGCAACGCACTGCATTTTTAGTGGTTGACGTATTTACAGTTTGCCGCTATGCTATGTATTTAATTTTACCGGATAGATTGTGAAGCCTTTGAGGTTATAATAGCGTAAATGAGTCTCCATGACCCTTCCATAGTAAAGTTAGAATCTTGACAACCTGTTAAAAACTCTAACCTGATTAGAATTCTGGGAAACTTATTTTATCATGTAAATAAACATGACTGTTATTAAACATCAACAATGAAATAAGAGGTTTAATACCTTCTAAGAAACATTTCTTCAGCTGTATACTAACACCGGGTCAAAGGTTAAAGCTATTTTACCCCTTGCAATTTCGTACCATGTCTACTTTCACTTCTGAAATTTATATCAAAAACTGTCAAAAACATGATGATCTCCCTTTTCATGCATATATCAGCAACATGTCCAGAATACAGTTACAGCCACAAAATAACAGGAAATTGCATTAAAAAAGTTTTTAAAGAAAAAAAAGATCAGCACTCTTTAATACAGAACTACTTTCGATTGCATCAGGCGAGCAAATCCAGCTGATATAGTGTAATTAAACCTTGATGGCGTTTACCAAAATTAGGCTAGTCATAAATTCTCTCGAGGGTACCCATACTGCCATTGTATTTTATTTGATGTATATGCACCAGGCCGATAAGTGATTATAAGTAGTGTCAATGACAAACATGAACATAATGCTTTCTATGTCTATGGCAATTTATCGGAAAACAAGTCTCAACAAAATCGATTATAAATCCAGTCAAGTTTAAAACAGACCAGTCAATACGTGAGCTGAATTATAACACGTTGTTTATTTCTTCTAGGCTGTCTTGAAATGATGTATTGTTATGTTGATTGTATTGTATATAGAAACTGGGATAAGCTGTCGTTCAATTTTCCGACTTTCCTCCGTTAATTGATTATTGTATATGTAAACTTTGTTATTAATTAATTAAGTACGTAAGTAAGTAACACGATAAAAGAAAATAAATACATCTATTAGATACTTAACAGAATAATATAACAATATGTTTGTTAAAAATACTGTTGTATGCTATGTGACTCGTTTGATTTCGTTTTGTTTGTTCTTTAGCAACAGAGTGTGTAGGTGTTTACATACAACTAGTTGGATTAGATAGAACGTACATTTGATGACAAACAATTGCATATGCGCGTTAAACTTTGTAGCGACATGTATTTGCGTTTACTCGCATGCGTACACCAAATAAAAACATACAACTAGAAGGCACTATGATCATGATGATAGTACATAAAAACATACAACTAGAAGAAAATATGAGAGTCTATAAAAACATACAACATGAGAGTACATAAAAACATACAACTAGAAGAAAATATGAGAGTATATAAAAACATACAACATGAGAGTACATAAAAACATACAACTAGAAGAAAATATGAGAGTATATAAAAACATACAACATGAGAGTATATAAAAACATACAACTAGAAGAAAATATGAGAGTATATAAAAACATACAACATGAGAGTATATAAAAACATACAACTAGAAGGAAATATGAGAGTATATAAAAACATACAACATGAGAGTATATAAAAACATACAACTAGAAGGAAATATGAGAGTATATAAAAACATACAACTAGAAGGAAATATGAGAGTATATAAAAACATACAACTAGAATGAAATATGAGAGTATATAAAAACATACAACTAGAAGGCAATAAACATACAACTAGAAGGAAATATGAGAGTATATAAAAACATACAACTAGAAGGAAATATGAGAGTATATAAAAACATACAACTAAAAGGAAATATGAGAGTATATAAAAACATACAACTAGAAGGCAATAAGAGAGTATATAAAAACATACAACTAGAAGGCAATATGAATATGAGAGGATATAAATACATACAACTAGAAGGAAATATGAGAGTATATAAAACACACAACTAGAAGGCAATATGAGAATATATAAAAACATACAACTAGAAGGCAATATGAATATGAGAGTATATAAAAACATACAACTAGAAGGAAATATGAGAGTATATAAAACATGCAACTAGAAGGCAATATGAATATGAGAGTATATAAAAACATACAACTAGAAGGAAATATGAGAGTATACAAAACATACAACTAGAAGGAAATATGAGAGTATATAAAAACATACAACTAGAAGGCAATATGAATATAAGAGTATATAAAAACATACAACTAGAAGGAAATATGAGAGTATATAAAAACATACAACTAGAAGGCAATATGAATATGAGATTATATAAAAACATACAACTAGAACGAAATATGAGAGTATATAAAACATACAACTAGAAGGAAATATGAGAGTATATAATAACATACAACTAGAAGGCAATATGAATATGAGAGTATATAAAAACATACCAACTAGAAGGAAATATGAGCGTATATAAAAACATACAACTAGAAGGCAATATGAGAGTATATAAAAACATACAACTAGAAGGCAATATGAATATGAGAGTATATAAAAACATACAATTAGAAGGAAATATAAGAGTATATAAAAACATGCAACTAGAAGGAAATATGAGAGAATATAAAAACATACAACTAGAAGGAAATATGAGAGTATCAGGACACACTTTTGAATGTTGTTAAACTATTCAGATTGACAAGGCTTAATCTTCAAAAAACTAAACAAATGGTTGAACTGGATGACCTTGACCTATTTTTGCTTTAACCTAATCACCATGTCACATTGTATTGTAGTTGTCGTATTAAGTTATATTCGTATTTAAATTTAACATTCTTTGAAAATGAGAGTGCAAGGTCTACTTTTCATGGCGTCGAACTACTTTACAGGTCAAATATCTAATCTTAATATATTAATAAACAATGTCACTACACGACCATTTTTTAAGACATCTGAGGAATTTGACATAGCGATTGTAAGGTCCTATGATCATCCGATCAAACTGGAGACCTACAGATAAAGCATGTTAACAGTCACGTTTATCTTCAATATAATAAATACTGATAAAGGTGATCCTTTGGGAGCAACAAACACAATTAAGAGAATAAAGCAGCAGACTTGGTTTTATTGAGTCTGTTCATGAGAAGTAATGAAAGAAGCAACACCTCTCACCGCCTCCTAGCACCGGCTTAAGCGGTATTCTACTTCAAAGCCACCTATATCTGGCTCGCTGGTCCCAAAGGACCAGTACAAATAACACTACTGATTCCTAGCACGGGGAGACCTTTTATAGCCGCCACACTGCACTAAACGAACGCTAGTGTGAATGTTAATAAATACTGATAAAGGTGATCCTTTGGGAGCAACAAACACAATTAAGAGAATAAAGCAGCAGACTCGGTTTTATTGGGACACGACGACCTACCTGTTGATCTAATGTTTACACACTTTTTAAAAAAGGTCACATTGTAAGTGTTAAAGAGTAAAAGGAAGTTAATATGTCGACACTTACGTCACTGTTATACCGTTTAGTTCATTGACCTGCTTTTAAGGTCACTGACCAAATTTAAACATAATACATACATATTGAATTGTGTTAATAGTATGACCATGTGTATGGTTTTACTTTGTTCTTACTAGAGATGAAATTGACACTCAGAAATGCAAATGGTATATGATCATATTGCCAGAAGTTGTATCCCAAAGATCATGTATGGCAAGTTTTCAGAAAGAGGTATGCCATGTTGACCTTTGTTTTGACCTTTTTTTTCTTTAAATGTACAAGAGAGATGATTTTAATTGCGATATCATTCATGTATTTATATTGGCAACATCTTATGGGGTATATGTTTTTCGACTTCATCATTTTTCGAGAGGTTGGAGTCGAGTTAAAGGACTTTACTATTCGTAACCTTTGTAAAACTACAACAATACCTCACGTGATAAGGGCCGCTCTCACAGACTTAAAAATATAAAAGTAATCTAAGAACTCTTCTTCGACAAGAATTTCTGTGATGACGTGAATTACAAACTTCGTAAGATCCTTGTTCATGTTAATTAAGTGCTTACTATACTAAACTAAAATAGTTCCACAAATATGCAAATAAAGGCAGAATCTTCGCTCGGAAGATCCTTGTTCATGTTAATTAAGTACTTACTGTACAAAACTAAAATAGTTCCATAAATATGCAGATAAAGGCAGAATCTTCGCTCGGTCGTTTTCGTTTATCTTGGTGTGCACTCTGAATTATCTCGTCGTTTTCCGTAACTATTAAAAATACCAAAGTACTGAAATGAACAAGTTCCGTTTGACTGGCGTGGTCAAGACAAGACCGAAACAACATGCGACGTCATCATACGACCACGACATAAATACATGTACGTTATTGATTAACTATGATATGCTTACTAAATTTTGTCTTTAAAACCTATAGCTTTAAACCAAATATAAATAAGTGTACACTGTCAGGTTAAATATCACGTAGTGATTGTTCACGAAGCTAAATACCATGCAGAAAATGTTTACGAAACAAACTACACTGACCGCCGTTTCCAGTGCAAACAATTAGCAAACATGCTCTTCCCTGTCAATTCATGTATGTACATCATCGCAGAAAGGCGCATTAGAAAAGTAATTGGTTAAACATGCAACGAGGTAATTGAATATCTATGTTAGTTTTATCCACAGCACTTTGTATATGATTACTACTTAAGTCCTGGGGCTAATTGCTATGCTAGACTGGTACATGAGAGTGGAAGTAATGACGAACAATCGAAATAAGATGCGAATAAAAAACAAAATGACGCTATAACGAGACAATGACTTGAACTATACATCTTAAATAGTCCTTTTGATAATTCTGTAAAATAACGGATCAAATTTGACGTGATAAAATATACAGTTGTGGATTTTCATTGATGAATATGGATAGGCACTAGGCCTATGCCGAACTGCCGATTAAAAATATTTTCTTTTATTTGCATATCATTAAATTACCATTGACCTCGACATCAACTCATGTCTTATGTAAGAACACATATAATCATGAAATCATGGAGCTGTTGACATTTTCGACATGATTGATGCACGTGTTTTTTCCTTCTTCTTTCTAAATTTGTACGATACGGTTTAAATCGTCTGGTAAAACGAAGAACATGTTTTTTCAATTAGGTCCTAATTTATGATTTAATTTACTAAATCGCTACCGATATTGTTAAGGGTAAAATGTAACAATAAAAGAAACAAAACCGCCACAACTATTTTTAAAATATAATGAACACATTTTTTCAAATACTACAATGAAAATATTCACTTACATAATACATATAAATTAGATCCAGTATTTCTTTTAACATCAGTTTTAAGAATAAAGTCCAAATAGTACTGGCAAGTGTCCTTTTAATCCAACTTTATTTAAAGTCTTTACTGGTTTATTTATTCACAATAGTCCAAATAATCCAATGCCACTTTATTATAGATGAGCGCATTATTTTTATCCTCTCACAATATATTTTTAGTTTAAAGCTATCTTCTCACAATATATTTTTAGTTTAAAGCATCCAATATATCCACTTTATACTGATGTTTTATTTGGCCTTTTATTCATTTTTAAAGTTGTTCTTTGTTTCTTTGTGTGTTTGTGGTTGACTGTCGTCCTTGAATGCTACTTTTCCTGTTCGATTTTTATATCTATATCTTAAATACATTCTTAATCCAAATACTGAACCAGAAAATAATAAAAAGGCTGTATTTTTAGTGCCATAGAACGTCATAGAACATCATAGAAGTTTTAGAATATTCCAATAATATAAACAAGTTAACCTTGAATGACAGTCATGATGTAAAAACATCTTATATACTATCCCAGAAACTTCTATATATTACTAATTATAAATGAATTGTCTTGGATGACACAATAACATGTTTACGTAATAGTTTGTTTACATTATTCGTAAAAACAGTCATAGGTAACAATATTACATTAAATTATTCGGCCATTTTGCTGTCGCTTATCGGTCTAAGCCGGTACACCTCTGTTGTTTGTGTTATCACGTACTTTTATTTTCTATATACTTTTATACCCATGTAATTGTGTCTTTCTAATTGTGTTCTTTTGTTTGTCTGAGATCTGTGAAAGAGTCAATTTCCCATTTATATTACGTGCGTGCTATAAAGCAAGCTTTCCGTTTCTGTTAGTTCCCTAAAAGTGCTGGTGGTCTTTCGAATAGTAAGTCTTTAGCTTTTTTTTTGTCGAGGTATATATACGTTTATTGTTTTATACTAGCTTTTAAAACTTAGTATCAGGAATAATTCTATATTGCTCATAAGGAATAATATAAAATTCATTTTATTGGTTTAGTAGAAACTGATTTAAAGGTAGGTATACAATTTGAACAGAGAAAGGTAGTACATACATAACACAGTCAACCAAAATAACGAAGTTAATTGCAAAAACAAACAACACTTACAAGGATTGAGTATGGAATACTACAAACATGAAATGATTGACAATGTCAACGGAACGGTCTGTGACAAAACGACCGTGGAACGGTCTGTGTCAAAACGACCATGGAACGGTCTGTGACAAAACGACCGTGGAACGGTCTGTGACAAAACGACCGTGGAACGGTCTTTGACAAAACGGCCGTGGAACGGTCTGTGTCAAAACGACCGTGGAACGGTCTGTGACAAAACGACCGCTGTTCTTTTAAACCAGAATCTAGGGTGCGCCAAATATATTGTTTGCCATCCCAATAAAACAGTCTAAGTAAAGAAATCCCTCTATCTTCTAAACACAAGGCAGCATTAATAGAAATATAATTGTAACACAAAGATGATCATGTATATATGAATATAAAAAGGCTTTACCCTTTTTGTTTGCGATGCTTTGTTATTTTATTCTGCATTCATATTGTTGTTTTAAATGCACGATCTGTAAATTCCTATTTTACGTTTGGATTTTCTTTTGATTGTGAGAATGACTTATTGTTTTATTTGTTTGGCAGCATATCTGGCCCGAGAATGCTTTTGCTCTTTTAGTTTTAATTTATTTTTTGCCTATTTTATATTTATTTAAGCCTTTGATTTTTTCATTATATACAAATGTCGTTCATTACATAAATATATTTTAAAATGACATTATTTTGTTTCAATGTAGACAACCGACCTATTTAAATAGTATTTGATGAAAACGTTCGGTACCTTTTATTTAGGCTGAATATATATTGTCCGCTTTTGGTATGTTTTCTTTCATACCATGTTTTATTTTTTTCTCTAAAACGGTTGATATCCTTCCCGTTAAAACATATGCATATATTTTCTGATGGCCCTCGTTTATCTTTCGTGCTCGGCCGTTTCCAAAGGTCCATTATCATACTCTTTTTCCCAGGATTATAAGCTTACACCATCATGTTGCTGATACTACACTGGTACGAACTAAATATACGTGTCTTCTGTGGGGGAAACATCAAGAATGAATGAAGCTCCTGATTTATTATAAGATCCTCTTCTATTCATTAATATCCAAAACCCGTTATTTTTATTTACTGGCGGCAGTTGTTATTCATTTAGGTTTTCGCTTCTTGGAGAAGGTGTTGGACGGGGTATGAAAGTTAATACTTGGACCACGTAATGGGGAATTTCCTTATTTAACCTGTCATGTTTAACTGAAATGATAATATGGTAAGAATAAGGTTTGGTGACCATAGTACCTGGTTTAACCCGCCACTGGCGTTTTGCCAATGACCGTTGTAAGGCGGTACCCCCGTTGTCAGTTATTTCTTGTTTTTGTTGTCCCGTACTTGATGTTTGTTGTAGTAGCATGTGTTCAGTGAAATTAATCTTGTTAATGCTACAGTTGTTGTTCGACTTGTGTCTGTCCTTTTATGTAAACAAATGGAATGCCGCGATATTAAAAAATACTCTCAAAACTTTCGTCCAATTTTAGAGATCCATGTACGCACATTGTATGTCAGAAGGTTGCATTGTTTAAATTATAAATAGAAAAGAAAAATGATAGGGGAAACTTGTCACTCTCCGTGTATAGTGAAACTGATTTGGTATTTTCAGAAAGTGCAAGAAAAGTCACTGGAATTACCAATTTAATGTCAGTTTCGCTTGATAACGGTAAATTACTGTCTCGAACTAACGAACAGCTCTTTCTGTTCAACCTCTAAAAATCTTTGTAATGCAACTGGGTATAATCGATGTTTTACGTTACTTAAATGTAATCTTAATGATACGTGTTAAAACTTATTCAATTATTTTACAGTTTTGATGAATGCATACTTTCTGCTCTGCACTCTGATATCCGAAAATAAATGAAGCAATTTATGACTAACTCTCTACTCATTTACGGCTATACCTCTAATTAAAGATGAATGGCCACCCTTTTCGGAGTATTATCAATTAACAAATTTAACTCTTAAACATCATATAAACATTTCTTGATAGTCCCGGAGAAAAACATATATTTAAAACCGCTACTAAAAAAAAGAAAGATATAAAAATCGGACAGGGAAAGTAGCATTCAATGACGACAGTCAACCACAAAACACAAAAACAAACACGTAAACAGACAAAGGAGAAGGCAAAAGTAAAAAGAAAATGCAAACGAGAGCACTTGATTTGTAGTCGGGGCGACATTTTACGGTCGCCACGCAGCACTTAACAAACGCTAGTGTGAGTCAATACATACTGAAAAGGTGATCCCCTGGAAGCAGAAAACAAACAAGAGAGAAAAGTAGCAGACTCGGTTTTATTGAGTCTGTTCATGAAAGGTAATTATAAGATGCAACAACTCTCACGCCTCCTAGCACCGGCTTAAGTGATATTCTACTTTAAAGCAACACAGAATGGGCTTGATGATCTCAAAGGACCAGCAAATAATAAAGAAGGGTTAAAATATCGGACAGGGAAAGCAGCATTCAAGGACGACAGTCAACTACAAAACACAAAAACAAACACGCAAACAGACAAACGAAAATGCAAAAGTAATAAAAAATGCAAACGACATCACAAACACAAAAGGGTTGACAATAGGGCTACCGCCTTGGAACGGTCAGTGGCAAAGTAGGCAAAGTAGGCCACTGGGGGTTTAAACCGGTTCTAGGGTGCACCAAACCTCACACTTACCCTACTGTCAACCCTTTAAAACAGGACAGTGTAAATAAAGAAATCCCCGCCATGATTAAATCTCTAACCAACAAGGCAGCTTCAATAGTCAATATAAGTAAAACACAAATATGCTCGTGTAAATATAATACAAAAAAACAATAGCCTAGAAAGCCACAATGAAGGTACTCAATGACTTGACAGAAACCAGAGCAACAAGAGAATAAACCATTAAGGGCACGACAGGAAAGATTATAGACAAACATCAAACGCCACCGTCCCAATGGGCTTTAGGTAGGCGTCATCATAGGTCCACAGCCTGTCCGGTCATCGTACAATTAAAGAGGAAAACATAGTGGCACTAAACTTAAACTGAAAAACCGTCATTGATGGTTGTTCAATCCTTTTTATTCTCCTAACACGCTTTGTTCCTGTATTTCTCGAGGGCGCACTCATTGCAAATCGTAACACTTTTTTAAAATTTACTATTTAATACAAATATACATATAAAATCGAAAAGGAAAAGCAGCATTCAATGACGACAGTCAACCACAAACACACACAGAAACAAAGAACAAATTTAAAGATGAATAAAAGGCCAAATAAGACACCACAAACACACAAGGGTTAGCAATAGGGCTACCGCCTTGGAACGGTCAGTGGCAAAATAGGCCACTGGGGGTTAAACCAGGTTCACTTGCGATACATCTGTACCAAAACCTATGTTGGCGGATTGACCTGTGGGATCAGGTTTCGAGCCCCATACAGAGCAATAAAACCATACTATTGTTTGGGGCGCTTGTTTATGCCAAAGGGTTTTCTAAAGTAACTTGAGCAATTTAAATAATACGTACATCAGTTATATATCATAATAACTGGCATTTTTAGTGGTAAATAAAACTACTTTACTTTTGAAAATTGGTTGAGACATAAATAATATTGTACAGCCAAAATGATGTTTTGATGGGGCTTTTCCTATGTAACTTCCTTGTTGGTGGGACAGCAGAAAATTACGAAATTTCAAATAACTTCTGATAAAATAAATCAGTAATCCTTCATATTTTGCTATAAAACTTTCAGGGTGTCTTATGTGATATCCAACAATTTAAAAGCATTTTTGGATAACATGTCTAAACGCCGTGTGTATACTCGTATATATGTTTTGTGTTGTACCTGTGTACTCATGGACGTAAAGGTCTGTTGTATTTTGAATAAATATATATATATTTAATAATATTTAATGATGCCAGAATATTTATACAAGTGTTCATATTTATATACAACGACATTTCTGTATAATGACCCTTTATCTAATACTTCCCCAGTAACATCACCTTATTTAGATTTGATTAACCCTGTAATTTAATTAACCTCTTGATCGACTGTTTATGTATCCGCGTCACCAATTGTTGTACATTTTAATCAAATTACAAGACATAAAATCTGTTTACAGAGTATATAACAAAAGCACAGTTATTCCACCTAGATCATATTTATTATGCTGAATAAAACATAATGATTTTAGTAAATATTATGAATACACTTTTATAAATATGTTTTAATTTCCAAAGTTCTCCTTTCATATTTTTTTCATTGATTCTAATCACCAGACGATATGATGTACTTGCAATGGTAGAAAATTTAAATTTGAACACATATCTTCTTTTCCCGAGCGTTGTACAAGCATGACAGCAAATTAGATCAAACTATTAACTTTAAACGTTTGTTTTGAAACACAAAAGAACATATCAGAAGGAAACACAGACATTATAAGCAGCATCTGTCACTATTCTTGAGCATCACATATTTTGTGGGAACAAAATAAAGACCTTTGGGAAATTTGCCTTTCATCATCTACCAATGTTATCTCTAAATCGTCATTAGCATATTGTTGTTGTAGTTTGTACTGGCAGATGGTTTGTGAAGATATTTAACACATTTTTTTATCTTTGTATTAGACAAGTTACTTTGTATTTTGGCAATGGAAAAACGTATATTATATATTCTGTGATGAATTATAGAAATTTCCCAGTTTGAGAAAGTCTATAACATATCCCTTCCTCTACTGTGCTATCTCGCCTAGTGCGCAAGATAGCACAGTAGCCAAATGTTATGAACTAAACGATAGACGTCATGATATTACGTCACGAATTGACGTCATGATATTACTCCGCGCTGTCGCCAAAGGAGTGACAGAAAAAGGAATACTTGTGTCAAAAGATCATTGGAAAGAAATTCATCAAAGAATATATATTATATAGTTTAATTAACATTTTTGTCATGATACGGAAAATAATTCACTCGTGAGAAATATTCTTGCGATATAGAAACTCGTGCGAAAACGCACTCGTTTCTATATCGCAAGAATCTTTCTCACTCGGGAATTATTTCCAGAATAAGGTGAAAGGAGGCGTGAGAGGTGTTGCACCCTATAATTACCTCTCATGAACAGACTCAGTAAAACCGAGTCTGCTACTTTTCTCTCTTGTTTGTGTTTGTTGCTTCCAAGGGATCACCTTTTCAGTATTTATTATTATAAATAATATAATGGAAACCGTGAACTGTTCTTTGCGCTCGTGATTTTTATTTTCCAGATTTTTGTGTAATGCTGTCATGATTTTCATCTGAATTATTTAATAATTGAAAACCCTTATATTAGGCATATGTGTTTTTATCTATGCATTAGCAGAATATCAATAAAATAATCAACTTAAATTAGTTGAAGTGTATATCAAATAGAGCTTATCATTCTAAAGAAACCAATGCTAGTATAATTTACATATTTAAAGACCTCCTAATCATATTAGACATAAGGTTCACTCTGAGCTGAAAACAAAACATTTTTGGCATACTTATCGGCATGTATTGACTGCCTCTGTTTTGCCAGGGATATCAGGACAATTCAGTTATAACAACCCATCTGTTTTAAAATCGCTTTGCAAATAAACATTTTACAGCCAAAAACCATTTTGTCAGTGTTTTCTCGTAAAACATTTCCATTTTATGAGGAGTCGGGAGTGTCAGATAACTATCGTTATTCCTTAACTCTATGGATAAACCCTATCTGAAATATTTATGCAGGCACAATTCTCCACATGGGGCAAATATTCGGAATCAATTAAGCTCGATCTAAAACTACCTTTGGTTCTCTAGTTTTAAAAAAACTTGTGAAAAAGGAGTACTTTTTATTTATTCAAGATTGAACATTTTAATGCATCGACAATTGAATATATAGAAGCATTTTATTTCAAAATCAGTAAGCCATAGTCCCATGTGATCATACAATATATACATATACATTTTTAACAGACGTAGCAAGATTTGTACATACATTTATTAACAGGTTGTCCCCTTTAACACAATCCAAGTCCTAGATATCACCCAAAACAAATTTATGAACGACACGTCGAACTTAATATACACCAAGACACAGTTTGCACGTGCAAATGCAGCCAACATTAATACTATCGGTACATACAGTCAATGACAGCACGCCACTACAAACATTCCAACCATGCACGTTTTTCTTGTGGCCACCCTAGTCTCCAAAATAATAAACATTATTATATAACCTATAAATAGACGCGTTTTCATTGGCTAAAAAGTAATTTTTTAGAAAAAATATCTAGCGATATTGACCTGTTTTTTTGATATTGACCTGTTTTTTTGATATTGACCTGTTTTATATAATTGTTTTTTTGATATTGACCTGTTTTATATAATTGTAAATTGAGGGTTATATAATAAAACAGTTATGGACTTTTCAGCTGTTATACATGATGTTGATATGTACCAAAAAATCATTATTGACCTCGGCTATCGCCTCGGTCAATAATGATTTTTTTGGTGCATATCACATCATGTATAACAGCTGAAAAGTCCATAATTGTATAGTATGCCTTTCAACGGTGAAAGGCCCGGCCATATTATTACAAACCCGAAGATTCCCACGAACGTATCCTTTCCTGTTTTCGTTTTCGCATTGGAAAGGGCTTTCAGTAGGGAACACTTTGTATTCTCTTCCTCATAGTAATATAATAATATTTATTTACTTTTGCATTTCACACCACCCGCTCCCCTTAAATTAGCTTTAATAGTTCGCAAGAGCTACATTTAGTACGAATTCGTGTATAATATATATATATATATATATATATATATAACTTATATATATATATTTAAAAAAATATTTATTTGTTTTTGTTAAAAAAAAAAAGAAAAAAGAAACTGACAAAGGAACAACTTATACCCTCTGTCACGTTTCTTGGTTTTTCTCTCTGCAGTGTGGTATATTGCAATTTAAATAGACTATTCTACTCATTTGTTTCTGTATCGAATTGTATTAAAATGTGCACCACACTTAAAACTGATTCATCAAGTGCATAATAATCGCCACAAAGTAATAATACTGAATTGCAACTGCTCTAGTATTCTACATCTAACTATGTAATCATAGCCTCACTTCTCTCTTACCTGCTACTTCTTCTACCTACATCCCACGTACCCCTACCCCGTTATTTTAACATCATATTTTGTGTACTATGCCTCATGTTGTTATTTCATGTATTTCATATATGTTGTAACCTGAGTGAAACAATAAAGATTATGATTATGATTAACAAATGTTAGATGCAAAAGAAAACACAGTTATACTGTCGACTTCTTTTTAGAGAAAAAAAAACAGAAAATAAAAAATGCGACACACATGAACACGTCAGAATTTCTATTGACAATTTCGCGGAGAAGTTGTCTTAACATATATAAATATATCAACGCTATGGTTGATGGAAGTTTTTGGAAGTTTTTATTTTCTAAATGCCATTAGGCCAGATTGGCCCATGAGGCAACATATTTACTATACAAACATAGAGTCACATGACTGATGATCAATATATACATTCATCAAAATCCAAATAATGAAATCCCACAGGGATTTGTGACTATTAAAACATATTATTTGGAACACTATTAAATAATAATCCTGGGAGAATATACATACAGTAAATTAGTTTATCTTAGCAAATATCACCATACAAAGAGATTGCTTCAGTGTTTGTGCATATCCATAATTAAGAAGAAAAAATAAAGAAAAAAAGATTTACTTGGGAGAAGGAAAATATAGTTTAATTATTATATAATAATGCATTACGTAATTTAAATGCTTTGAATAGAAACAATCCAAAATTAAAGACTTCCCTTTTGTTTTCACTTTTTCACAGCATTACAAATTTGAACATACTTGGCCGTTGGAAATAAAAACTTGACACGTATTTCTTACGTAAATCATTATACAATGGACAACATAAAACAAAATGGTATTCGTCTTCGAGTATGTTACAATGTCTACATCGTCTCTCATCTATATGAACTCTATTTCTGGACCATCTGCCCATTTCCACTTCTAATCTGTGCGACGATACACGAAGTTTTGAAATGGATTGACGTGTGCATTTACTCTTAACAATATTTAAGTAAGATTGTAGCTCAAAATTTGAAATATTTCGGTAAAACAACGCTCTGGATGAATCAATTAATCTTGTATTCCATTCTTGTATAAAAACATCTTTCAAACGTTGTTTAAAAATTGTTAAGAATGCATTGACGTTACCCACGCTTTGATGAAACCAAACATGGTAGAATCCATAATTACTTAAAAGATTTCTGACTTTGCTGGCCCAGTTTTGGGTGCCTGCATTTACACCAATATCACTTAACATATCTTCATACATTAATCGTATATATTTCACATCCTCTGATTGTAAAATTTTAAACCAATATTTAATAATTGAGAACAAACGTCTACATTTTAATGTACTTCTACCTAGCTCACCATAAATACAATCGTTTTGTGTCGATTTCTTAACACCCATCAACTTTTTACAAAACTGGGTGTGAACACGTTCAATACTATTGGCTTGGGCAAATCCCCATACTTCACAGCCATATGACAGAATAGGATATATAAGTTTATCGAATAGGTCTAATACATCTTTTGGCGATAAGTCAATGAATTTGTATAAACATTTTTCACGCTTAAAAATGGCTTTTAACGCTTGGCCAGATAATAAAGCCTGTGTTTCAGAAAATAAACCACCTGTAGTAAAGACAATACCTAAATACGTATATTACGTATTATATATATTCATATCCATGTCATGAACATATAAACACATACACTTACATTTCAAACACAATCAAAAATGCGCTATTTGCATTTTCAAATGTGACAAACCACCACACACAAATATACAAGACTATGTGAAAATAATTATAGTTCAATTAAACACAAAACATTACAATTGAGAAGGAGAAAGGAAATGAGACATGGAATGAATTACAGTTACATTTGATCAATTTCTTAGCGTTTTTTTTTTATTTCAAATGCTTTAACAATATACAAACTTAAAATTTTAAGCGATTCCAAAAATACCTTTTAATATATATTTTTCGGATGTCTTTTAAACAGGTCGCAATCTAAAATGAAATGAAACTCGTCCTCAAGTTTATTGCAAATTATACAAATTCTATCTGCTAATGGTATACTTCTAGGTCTATGCCATCTACCAGTCTCTATAGCAAGGCTGTGAGATGAGACAATTAATCTGGTCCTCGATATTCTAAATTTGGTTATGTTTATTCAATTAAGAAATAATGGAAAATCAAAGCAAACAATTTCTTTAACAGATATTGCTCTCGATGAACTTTCTAAACGTTCTTGTCAAAACTGTATTTTATTGATCACGAAGTCGTTGTTTAATTATACCTAAGAAAATGACGATAATAAATTGCGAACTAGTATTACCCATGATTCATTTTTGGGTAAATATCAGCATCTGTTTTAAGTACATTATAAATAAGTTTGCAAAAATGAGATATAGGGTCCTATAGAAACCACAGCGTCCGAGCGCAAAGGCATCGTAGGTCCGCACTGTACTGCAAACAAGGACTTGAAAATACAATGCAAGAGACAAAAAAACAACAGAAAGGGTGGTGAAGACAGGGTTACCGACTTGGAACGGTCAGTAGGCAATAAGGCCCACTGGTTAGCTTGAATCGATTTTATATGCGCACAATCCTCGCTATTATCCTGTCTTCAACAATACTGCAATACTTGTTTTCACTACTGTTTAAAATCTTTAACCAAAACGCAATAATTGTATAACATGTTTTATTGATAAGGCTAAAAGTACCTGTGTTCAAAATAGTGTTAAATAATGTGTATAAATACGGTAATAATTGATGAGCACAAACAATTCATTTAAAACAAACCTAGACCAGCATTTTTACCATTTTTAAACTTTCTATAATAGCTTTTAATATTTCCTCATTACTTAAAACTACATCAAGTTCACTGAACATAACCTGGAACCCGCAATTTACAAAAACGTTTATTAAAATACAAACATCTTCATCGGGTTGGAAAAAGGATCATCAGGATTAATGATAGATATAAAATATTATTCAAAAACAGACAATGATATATTTGGACATTTTGCCTGCGATGTTTCTCTTAACATTTTCCAGTATAGTTTCGCATTTTTATGCATGTATGTTTCGATGTTTTTTACATTATTATAATCTCTCTCTCTCTCTCTCTCTCTCTCTCTCTCTCTATATATATATATTAAGGTATAACTTTATAATTGTTGTTTGTTTTGAATGCGTGTTTTTGGAATTGAGTTTTGTGATGTTGCATTTCATGTTCGATTTTTAAAGTTAAACACATCGCAGAAAACCTAAAAAAATATCTATATTTCAATGTCGGCAATACAATATCCGTTCATACTCACCTCGAAAATATAGTTAGATCATCATGGTTCGATATTTGGGATAAACACGAATGGCATCATACTCCAAATAACGGACATATTCTCTGTCAATCAAATATTGAATTTGCCTTGTTATTTCTGAGTTGCACTTTTGTATAATTATCTCCACAGTTTTATGAGCGTTTATTGGAGAATTAAGTCAATTCAAATATAATTAGTTTCCCACCTCCAAGGGATGCGGGCTATGATTTGTTTTTGAGATACTCCAGAGAGACAGAGGAATTGGAAATGTATTTAATTATGTTCACAATTTTGAGACAATCAAGGGTCAAATAAACTAGAAAATATAATTATATCTTGAGATGGAGGGTAGGAACTGGATATTTCTTAAAACATATTACTTAATCAGTCGTGGGGGCTTAAACAATATTAAGACAACCTCTGGTACGGAGAGATATATTGCTTAGATTACTTTCGATTATGTCAGTGGTATACTCAGAAACTATAAAACACGTGCACAGAAAATCAGGTAGAATAAAAAGTAAGTGATACACAACATTTATTTTTGTCCGAAATCTTATTGAAAATGAATTCCATTGAATTTGAAATTTTCTAATCAAGGTGAATTGTCATAAGTGGTTATTTTATCCACGGATAAAGATTCTATAGCCAATAATCTGCCGCGAGTAACTGATGAAACGCAGACGACAAACAAAACCCGTGACAATTCGTATACAACCGTAACTAATCGGGTATTTCCGTATCACTCCGGTAAAAGGATCGAGATGAACATTCTGTTATTTCCGTGATATGACACTGCGCGGCAACGAAATCCTGATTGATATGACTAGCTAGGTATATGTTGTATCGTATATTTAAAAACAACATATTTGTAGGGAAGTATATGATAAATAGTAATAGTTCAATAAAAAAGAAGTATGAAAGGAGAAATTTGGAAATCGCCGAACACGATAAATATAAAAAATATTGCAGTCTCGGTTTGTTTGTTCATGAACGGTAGTGAAAAGTGCTCGCTACCGTTCAAGCCATCCAGCCCCGGGTTGAGCAGAAATCAACCACAAACTAAACAATGATTATGATTATTATAGTCAGTTGGCATCAAAGAAACTAATTTGGAAAAAAGCATGGACAACATGTTCCAATAATTTAAAACACAATTATTTACACCATTAAAACATACTTTAAGCTAATGCCCCGCGAATGGACATATATAAACTACAATCAATATCCGTTGTATTATCTTTTCTTCTTATTTTCTTCAGTGTATGAAATCTCATAAGAAAGGGTCAATATAAGAATATAATACATAAATATCATTTTCATCTGAGCATGAAACTAGATAGTGACACACTGCGTTAAATATTGTCAAACAAATTGCGTTGAACAAACTGTTACGAATTATTTCAAAAGAAACTGTTAAATTGTGTGCTGGCACGAAAGTAATCGTTATCTGTTAACTGTTATTTTTTTTTCTTAAATGCAAAACTTCATCTACATGTATGAACATTATTAAAAGAAATGTAACGACACCGCCAAACAATGTTGATTATATACAGTTCTGAAAAACTTAGCAAAGAGTAAAGGATGATCAAAATCGGATGATAAACAAAGAAGATATGATAATTTGAAGGTTTTGTTCAAACGGATATGGAAGCTGCCATTTTGAGAGCTATGACATCATAGTTCTAAATGACCATATACAGAATATTTATAAATATGAAACTTTACTGATTTATAGGAAGAAAATGACAGCAACTATATCAAAAAATATGTTTACATAATGGCAATAATGCTTTATATGACAGGTCAATAAATGATTTTGAATTCATTTGCATTGGATTTTCTTTGCTTTAAATGATATTTATAAATATTCCATATATGGTAATTTGGAACTATGACGTCACAGTTAAAAAATGGCGGCTCCCATATCCGTTTAAGAACAACCTTCAAATGTTCATATCTGTTTTGTTTATCACCGATTTTGATAATTCTTTGGCCGTTTTCCAAGTTTTTCAGAACTCTCAATAATAGAGCTTGTTTGGCTGTGTCGCTACATTCTCTTTAAGGTTTAGATGGTAATAAAAGTATATATCTATAAACAGTAGGACTCATCTGTCATAGTTTGTGCGCATTTTGTTTATACAATTATGTTTCGTATTTTCTCCGGAACAAATAAAACTTGGAGGAAAATGTGCATTTGATCATTAACCAATATTATTTCTCTCAATTATTCCTCGAGGGAAATTTGAGTTTGATCATTTACCAATGTTATTTTCTTCGAAGTTTACCTCGAGTGTACAATTTTAACGAATGATACAATTCTCTACATAGACATTTATGCACTTTTATTGTATTCGTCACTTGTTTATGAGACACAAGTTGAATACAATTTTACATTAAACTTGGCAAGGAGTTAAATTGATGCACGTTATCCCTGTATCAGACGGAAGTTATTTTGTATAAGGCAATTTGAAAAGCGTAAAGATAAACACTAAGTAGTTTTTTTCAACGTTAACTACTTCGTTCTGACGACAGCGTGTTCTCTGATAGTGTAATCGTGGTCATAAACAGTATTACAACGAGCTAAATCATTATCGAATGGCTAATGAAACATCATGCCACATAACACACACTTGTCCGAAATATAAATGTTTAAAATCATGTTTTGGTTCGCTTAAATTCTACGAGATGTCGATGATCCAAGTAAACACTTGTCACTTCCCACATAGATTCTTTGTCAGTTGGATTCAATGATCTATCCTTTCAGAATACATTTAGATCTTATATTCTCAACTTATACTGTATAGCGTGTACTGTCTTGTTTGTATTTGTTTCTAGATAGGCATGGATGTTAGATTCGTTTGCATGAGAATGTGTCTTATTTTACATGATTTTAGTCTACATGCTTATCAATAAATAAAGATGGGTCCGTTGAAAAGAACAAACACAAACAAGAGAGAAAAGTAGCAGACTCGGTTTTATTGAGTCTGTTCATGAGGGGTAATATAAGGTGCAACATCTCTCACGTCCCATACCAGCGGCATAAAGTTCTCCAGCCATGTTTTGTTTCATGAACATGCTTATGTTCATTTAAATTGAAATCAATACACAACAATAGATATTTACAATTGAGATTTTATTTGATGACGTAGAAAACTTTGAACAGGTATATTAATCCACAGGTAAATGTATTTATAAATTATCTGGCAATAGTTGTGCAGCTATACAATTCAGATTTATCTCATTTCCCTGTGCAGACACGCAGTGGTAAAAGTAGTATCTACGTCATCCAAATAATACTTATGTTTACATACAACTTAGTAGCGGTTTTAAATATATGTTTCTCTCCGGGACTATCAATACATGTTCATATGATGTTTAAGAGTTAAATGTGTTAATGATAATACTACAAAAGGGGTGGCCATTCATCTTTAGGCGTTATTCTACTTTAAAGCCACACAGATTGTGCTTGATACTCTCAATGGATCAATAAGTCATGTTTTGTGGATGGCTAAGTTCTGTAAATGATGCAGTTCTTGTTCGAGGTGTATTCAATAAGTCTCTGTTCAGTATCCGTTTGAGTTAAACTATGTATTGTTCATGGAAAAAATATGTCACTTACATAATTTAAAATAGAAAGCTTTCTTTAACATGTTTAAGTATTGTTCTCTTTGTTATATATTTTCGATCTGGACCTATTACTTAAACGTGAATAAAGCATTATTCTGTGCCAGGATATTTGGAAGAAATTTCGGACTGTATGCGATTATGCACGCCAGTTAAATATTTTTTCAAACACTTATATACATAGGATATAACTCACAAAATAACTGAAACTGTTTTTGTTAGGATTTTTATTAAATCTTTAAATAGTTTATCATGTTTATTGTTGAACAGTTTTGTTGCAATTGTATAATTCTCGTTCATTTGCTATAGACATATATATATTTTTTTCTTTAATATGCTGCTTTGTAAAGAAGACCTCATGGGAAGTTAGTAGTTTTACCAAATGGGCTACCCTCCTCTTAAAATAAAGTCTTCAGTTCAATTCAGTTCAATTCAAATAAATTCAAGTTAATAAGTAATACTATGTGAAATTGTAAAAGGTTCAGATGAAGCCATTACATTCAAATTCGGTTTCTTATTACTTCAATTAATAAATCGATGTCGCCATAGCTTCGTTAAAATCCATTAAGATGTCACGGGATATGCCATCAGATTTTCAAACGCTGCAAGTCATTTATGCCTGTCTGTTATTATATTTGGCTGTTTGCACAGATCATTTCGAAAGCTGCACGCAAAGTCTCATTGTGTGTGCTTATTTAAGAATTAAGTCCCGTAATACGTTTCTTTGCTCCAGGATGTGGCTATCAATAAGAACCGTTTGTATTACAAGAAATGACATTCTGGTTAATTAAACTGTCAGTCTGGATTCCATTATAGTTATGTTTGTATTATATTTATAATATCATATTTAAATATTAGGCAAGTAAAGAAGATTTCAATCAAATAATGTAATTCCTTTGGGGTCTCAGCACACAGTGCATTTTCACTATGTCGGCCTATTTGAATAATGTTTACAGGGCCATTCCGAACAGGAGATTTCCAAGCTAAAAGTTACTTTTGTATGAAACAAAGTCATTTGCCCACACAAAACTTTACAAAGTCTGAATTCCTACTCTTCTTCAACATCCATAAAACTGCCATATTTTCATATAAGCAAAACAATTTCAAAACTTACATTTTTAACATGACAATGCTAGAAAAATGTAACAAATAGATCAACAATGTGATATAAACCGAAAAGGGACACTTTAAGTTAGTAAAAATGCTCTTTTTTACTAAAAGAAATGAGAGTTATTTACTGACTGCCATTATGCGACTACCCCGGGCAGACACTTCCCCTACCCCGGGCAGACACTTCCTGTGATGCAATGGGTGGGATACCTTTATTTACACTGTCCCGTTTATTGGGATGACAGTATGGTAAGAGAGAAGTTTGGTGCACCCTATAACCTGGTTTAAACTGACCGTTCCAAGGCGGTAGCCCTATTGTCAACCCTTTTATGTTTGGGATGTCATATCTTACCTTTTTATCATACTTATAGTTGTTGTTTGTTTCTCTGTGTGTTTGTGGTTGACTGTCGTCCTTGAATGCATCATTTCCTGTTTGATTTTTATGTCTAATTTTACAAGTAAAAAACTAGAAGCAAAATATGCAACACCACCAACATAAACGGGTTGATACGAGGGGGACCACCTTGGGAAGGTCAGTGGCAACAAGGTCAGTGGCAACAAGGTCAGTGGCAACACGGCCGCATATGGTTTTAACCGATGTGGGTTTCATTGTGTGTGTTGCTTGCTTGACAGAACCAATGAATGGGGGCATTGTCTTGAGTGCCTGAAACTTTTTAAACAAGTTGATAATATGAATGCAACATCGAGGCCTGGTTTAAACCCTCAGCGGCCTTTTTTTGCCACTTACCGTTCCAAGGCGGTAGCCCTATTGTCAACCCTTTTATGTTTGGGATGTCATATCTTACCTTTTTATCATACTTATAGTTGTTGTTTGTTTCTCTGTGTGTTTGTGGTTGACTGTCGTCCTTGAATGCATCATTTCCTGTTTGATTTTTATGTCTAATTTTACAAGTAAAAAACTAGAAGCAAAATATGCAACACCACCAACATAAACGGGTTGATACGAGGGGGACCACCTTGGGAAGGTCAGTGGCAACAAGGTCAGTGGCAACAAGGTCAGTGGCAACACGGCCGCATATGGTTTTAACCGATGTGGGTTTCATTGTGTGTGTTGCTTGCTTGACAGAACCAATGAATGGGGGCATTGTCTTGAGTGCCTGAAACTTTTTAAACAAGTTGATAATATGAATGCAACATCGAGGCCTGGTTTAAACCCTCAGCGGCCTTTTTTTGCCACTTACCGTTCCAAGGCGGTAGCCCTATTGTCAACCCTTTGTGTTTGTGATGTCTTATTTGGCCTTTTATTCATCTTTAAATTTGTTCTTTGTTTCTGTGTGTGTTTGTGGTTGACTGTCGTCCTTGAATGCTGCTTTTCCTTTCGATTTTTATATCTATATTAACTGTCAAACGGAGCTGAGTGTATGACTCATAATCACTTTGCACATTTAGGCTTATGACAAGTCACTGAGTACTTGCTTTGTGCTTTTTAAATCTTTTGTTTTTTATATTCATATATATATATATATATATATATAGATGGGGAAAAAAACATTTATACAGTGCTATAGTTTACAAAAACTCAAGCGCTTTCGGTTTTTGTAAACTATAGCACTGTATAAATGTTTTTTTCCCCATCTATTAATTTATTCCAACATTTTCGTATCCCCTCGGGGATCCAGTGCTTTTTGAAAGGTATCTTATATATATATATATATATATATATGATCATCATCTGTGTGTTATACTTATCTTGCTTATTACTGCTACACTCGATGGGGATATCTTTATTCACACTGTCTCGTTTATTGCTTATCCCCGTTTAATCGGGGTAGCAGTATGGTAAGAGTGAGGTATAACCCCGGAGGAAATTTTGCCACTGACCATTCCAAGGCGGTAGTTCTATTGTCAACTATTTTATGTTTATGATGTCGCATAACTAGCCCTAGACTTTTCCTGGTAATTGTTGTTTGTTTCGATGCGTGGTTTTGGTTGACTGTGGTCCTTGAATGTTTCATTTTCTGTTCGACTTTTAAATCTACTTTTTATACCCATCTATAGAATATGGCAAATAACGTTCAGAAAAAATGATTGAACATATGAAACACAACATACAGATGTATATTGCCTTCTTAAGAAAACTGCATGAAATGTATGTCAGTTTACTATTACTTGCGGATGATGTCAACACGCATAATTCATATTTTACATGCTTTCCTCATTTAACAAGAAACTTATTTGCTATAGTTTTACTTTACGATACGTGAAAAGCAATGCCATGTAATAGTGTAAAAGAACACATTTAACACAGCATTATATGATTGCCTGTGTCTGTTGACGAGTAAAAGCTTCCCGCACAACTAGTATTGTTTAATGGAGCATATACCTGTCTATTTATCTGTTTTCTCGGAAGTGATAGCGACAGCATTCGTTTGAGCGGAAGTGATGCGTGCCAGCGTTCGCACTTATGGCTGAATGACACGAATGAGTAACAGAAACCTAACGGGTTTAGGATCTAACCATTTAACTCACGTTTATCGTTATGGTGACACATTATAATGCCACCAGTTAGTTTTGACATTTTCTGTATGAATATATATTACACAGAAAATGTCAAAACCAACAAGGGTAACTTAAATTTAATTTGATTATAGCTACTCAAATTTCAAAAACACAGGAAATTAACAGTTTTAAAAAAGGGTATAGCATTGAAATTCCATTTAATTTCCGTCACTGATATGCCACTTGTTAACAAGTATAACGCAGTTTTGTCTGCTTTGAATGCAGTTTTGCTGTTACCTGAAATTGAATAGTGACACACAGTATCTACTCACGTTGTAAAAGCAATAACCGAGACGGATAACGTCCACGTCGTTGACAAGCATCAAAAATAGGTAAATGATGCAAAGTCATGAAATCCGCAATAGTATGTGGCTAGTCCCAAAGGTTTCATTAATTTGAACCACACAGAACGCCTAAGATATATGATAATTACATTATATTAGATATATTCTGTGATGAATTATAGAAATTTCCCAGTTTGAGAAAATCTATAACATATCCCTTCCTCTACTGTGCTATCTCGCCTAGTGCGCAAGATAGCACAGTAGCCAAATGTTCTAACTAAACGATAGACGTCGCGATATTACTTCACGAATTGACGTCATAATATTACTCCGCGCTGTCGCCAAAGGAGTGACAGAAAAAGGAATACTTGTGTCAAAAGACGATTGGAAAGAAATTCATCACAGAATATATATTATATAGTTTAATTAACATTTTTGTCGTGATACGGAAACTAATTCACTCGTGAGAAATATTCTTGCGATATAGAAACTCGTGCGAAAACGCACTCGTTTCTATATCGCAAGAATCTTTCTCACTCGGGAATTATTTCCCGTATCACTTCAACAATGTTAATTAAACTCTATTTAATGTGTTTATTCCTTCAGGCTTTTAATTCATAAGATAAAAGTATTCCAATTGAACAATCAAGTTGCTTAATAATGTAATAGCTCCATTTAAGAGATAACCATGCTAAGATTTTCAATTGTGACGGTATGTGAGAGGTTTTATGGTCTGAAATCGTAAAAAGTAATTTCAGACCGTAAATCTCAATTCTAATATTTTTCCATTTAAATACCAGGAACGATATAAGGTAAAATTATACATAAACCTTTTTTTCTCTGAAAATTTAAATTCATCGGTAACGGCGTTTTGTTGACGTCATCAAATGACGTCGCTTATTACAACGTTATGTGTGACGTCACGTACCTGTCAGCCCGTAAATCGTGCGTTTTACAGTCGCAAATATGAGGCGATGGAGTAACGAGTAACATTATAGTTGCATTATAATTATTTATTATATACTTAACGTGTATGTTTTGTCAAATTGCATGATTTTGTTTTTAGAATTACATCAATGAATTAACAATGCCACCGTCGAAGACAGCTAGAGTAATTTGATCTCACCCTATATATTAATTGTTTTTCAGTTGTAATATAAAGTTTGCATTTTAATTCTGCAATATGGCTGATATATTAGTTATTTTTGAAAGACAGACTTAACTAAACATGTTCCATCCCTAATATATATTAAGGTTATCGGCCCAATATTTAGTTTTTAGGTCACTGACACCTTGGTAAAATAATAAAATATTCAAAAAAATAATCACATAATGTCACACTATTGTTTTTAGACAGTAACGTCAGTATGATTCGTCTATCGTTTTAATGCCTTTCTGCATCATCGTATACGTTCTATCACGATTTTCAAGCAATGCCAGCAATGCAAATGCCAGCAATGTAATTGATGGGTCACGTTTTCCCTCTGATCGATACATATTAGGCTAGAAAGACCAATTACAATATACGGACACATTATTTCCTAAGAGTTAATTCTAAATTAGGTTGAAGTCCATTAATTGCATTTATATGCACCATACTTTTATAATCTGGTAAAAACCAATAGTTAATGCTTCATTTTAATAAACTATTTTGTGATTTTTTCGACAAATTTATGTCTTTTTATCATACATATGCCATTTGCTGACCATTGAACATTGTTTGACCATTTTTGTTATACATCAGGTCACTTCCTGAATGGAAACAGGTTCATGATTTTTTCTCAAAAAGGCTGCAACATATAAACGGTTAGGTTACAATGTATCACACCTGTCTAGCCATACAGTGGAAGGATGTATATTTGAACAAAGAAAAAAGGAACATTATTAGTTATTAGGATTCTTGGCAGGGGACATGGGCTCACATTCCCTGCCTGGAAATTATATTCACCCGAGCTGTTAGGCGAGGGGGAATGTACATTCCAGGCAGAGAATGTGAGCCCATGTTCCCTGTCAAGAATCCTAATAACGAATTTATCATACTTCAAAGTTGTTACCATTTATTTAAAAAAACACAGCTAAAAACACGTTTTCATTTTTATTGCGCCAATTTCCCCGTAACGTGCCTTTAACAAGACGTGTTTATTTGTTGACGTCATCGCTCTAATGTTGTTTTATTTGGCGGATTTTTTCATATCATAAAATAGACGTATTTCATCACTATGTTAATGTTTTATTTATCTTTAAAATTGCAAAAAAATATATACTTACGATTATTTCAGACCTTTACACACAATGGAAAGCGCAGAAAAGCAATAGAAAGGAAACAATCGGCGGTTTCCAAAACGAATCGGCAACGTTATCGTCGCCTTTTTGTTTTTGTGTATTGCAGGTATGGGGTACCTACGGGGAAATTGTCCTATGTTCACGTCGCGAGACGTAGACATGGGCTCATGTCTAGGGCCCATTAAAATCCCGAGAATTTTCTTTGCAATATGACAATGTTGCATATATTTGTTGACGACTGTTGTGGATGGTTCCGACATTCAAGCTTTAGCTTTGCTAAAAGTCAACTTCCCACGAACATTGACTATCCACCATTGTATTCTAGAGTTGTTTGTTGGACTACATATGCTTTTCGTACAGGTTTAGTTATAGTTTGTATTTTTTATTAGGATGTAACACTACTTCCTGAGCAACACTAATGTTTGTCATGTTCTCGTCGCTTTATGATAACTGCGTTTCTAAACTGTAATTGTACGTGCGTGTGCTCACTGTTTTCTGAGCGTGTGCTCACTGTTTTCTGAGCATACCTCGAAGTAAGAATGTACTGATTAATTTGTATCTGATTGTCTTGTGTTGGCTTCGTTTTGAACGCTACTCGTGCTAGTTGTTTGATAATTGCTTTCTTTACGCCACTCGCGACATATGTTTGCTTACGCATTTTTGAACAACCTAAGACTGGTACTTTTCTTAGTGTCTTTTGAATGATTTCAGTTCGTAATATTATGTTCTCATCGACATCGAGAGCATTCTTCGTTTTCCTAAAAATTATGCATCTGTGGCTAATAATGTGCCAATAATGTCTCTAGTCGTTAATGTGTTTATTTGCTTTCTGAATCAGCCACAAACACACAGAGAAAAAAATAAAAACTATAAAGATGAATAAAAGGGACAGTGTAAATAAAGATATCTCCACCAATAACAAGGCAGCATTAATAGGCAATATAAATAAAACACACAAAGTTTGCTCATACTGGCTTTCTTAACACTTCTCTAAAACTCATCGGCTATATTGCACCTCGCACAAAATCCTAGGAATTTCATTGGATTAGAGCGGTCTATTATTCTATAGTGGGTCAGTAGATTTCATAGAGGGTCACTGAAACAATATGAACTACAAATCCGATTCAGAGTTTAAATTATTTGCAGATAGTTATTTAAGGCATTAGTAACACACATAGTAAGTAAATTAATAATGTTTTTAAACTGTATAGCGGTGGTGACGTCAACGTTATGACGTCAAACTGTGCAAACGTCTCAATGACGTTGACGCTCCTGTAAAATGGGTTAAATATCGGTTTTTACCTTAAAAAAGGTGCTCGATGCAATAAATCAGTTATTGGGTTTGTTACTGACCCACTACAGAAATATGTGGGGTCAGTCAGATATAGGGGGACTCGGCTATAGCCTCGCACCCTATAAATCTTATTGACCCCACATATTTCTGTAGGGGGTCAGTAACAAACACAATAACTAATAATAAATTGCCTTCTGAATGAAGTAGGTCATTGTGAATAGATTTCCGAACGCCCCTCATGTAAACATCCTTTATTATATTTTTTATATTACAGAAGATATTTAATAGTCTGTATTATAAATATGTCATGTTTTCTAAAAAACAAACAAACAATTATTACATTTGTAATTTGTTTTTCTGCAATATATAGCGCAAACAATTTATAGCATACTGTAATAAACTGTTAAATAATTAATACAAAACGCAATTATTTTTTATAACTGTACGAAGTATTAAAATGGTATGAAATCGATATCTTTTAAACGATTTTGATACGCTAATATAGTGTTTGTGGTGAGTTTTCAATTTAAATAGTGCTTATATACATTTATTATATACTTTCCAGTGAAATAGTGGATTTTATGATTAAAATAAAACGTAATGTTTTTCACCCAAAATGACGTCATGAAGCTGTTGACGTTGTTTACGTCATTGTTTTGGCGTATTAGATGTTTTCTACATACATTTCCAGGTTGTGAGTATATAATAAAGAGAATATTTGTTGCTTCGTTGTGAATATAGGATTTATTTTCATCGAGAAGTGAGAAAACTGATATTTTCACGAATGCTTTAGCACAAGTGAAAATATTTGAGTTTTCTCACACTCAAAACAAATAAATATCCTCTATGTATGTCATACCTCTTTGAAACAGGCATTTGATTAGTATGTGATTATTAAAAATACTGTACTTTTCAGAATCTCTAGAGAAATATAAAAACAATTCACATTCATAAGCTGTTTTTAATGTAAAATTCTGCTCCATCAAAAATATTTCAATAACAAATGCTTAAAATATGTTGGATAAACCTAAATTAAAATTAGATATAAAATTCGAACAGGAAATATAGCATTCAACGACCAAACTCAACGAAAAACATGCATAGAAACAAAGAATAGCTACAAAGATGAATGAAAGGCAAGATATCACAAACATAAAAGGGTTGGCAATACGGCTACCGCACTGGGACGGGTGGCAAAAAAAAAGGCCGCTAGGCAGTTAAACAAGGTTCTAGGTTGCACCAAACCACACTTTTACCTTATTGTCATCCATATAAAACGGGAAAGTGTAACTAAAAAAATCCTGCTAGGTAATATTCTCTAACAAACAAGGCAGCATTAATAGGCAATATCAGTATAACATTTAGATGATCATGTATATTTGAATATAAAAAACAAGAAGATACTCTGAACCTTTTTATGATAACATATTAAAGCTAACTTATTTCAGATGTTCTTTTATTATTCTGTCCTAGCAACTAGAAGTTTACATGGGAAAAAAATACCAACAATTATTGTGCCTTGTTAACTGTGTTTGAACTTCCCTCACAATAGTTTAATAACCGACTCACGCGATAGTTACCTGCTATTTTCCCCATAAACGTCCCCCATTATATATACGAACTCATTCCTTTAAGAATGTTTCTAAATTTACTTATTTATTCACTACAGTTTTAACGCACTAGTTATGCTTAAAGGCAATTACAAATTGACAACAAACAAAACAGAAGTTATTTATTTTAGCAAATACATTTCAGAAGCAAGGTTTTACGCAAGCGTAACATAGCTGCCGAAGAAAATATCATTATATCTGGGTAGGAACTTGAAACACAATTTAAATAATAATAGATCAAGTCACGGGGGTTTCAACAATATTGAGGAAACAAGTTGTCATGGAGACATACATGGGTTTTCAAGTTCACTCGCGAACGTCTTTTCTTAGCAGACACATTCCCCGTTTTTACCATCAGTTCTTCTTACAAACATTTTATATTCAAGACATACCTTGTTATGTCTTAATTATTCACCTTTGTAATGCGACGTGCTAGAAGTACACATCAGTAGAGAAATATGCCCCGCTGTGTTGACTAAAGTCGTTTTATGCTCGACGTGTTTTTTAGATTTGTCCTAATAGTTTCTAAAGATTTCAGGACAAAAAAAATAGTTTTAGCGTCTTGGACAATTGTTCACATGCAAGAGATGCGTGTGCATTGGCATTACAACTCCAATCAACTGTTCATTTCTACCGTTGCAATATTGCGTTACAAAAGTGAAAGACTCTAAGAAACTATTAATTGCTACCTTACCATGCGCAATTATGAAAACCCTGACAGAGACGAATACAAAGCAAGGCATGTGACATCACAAACACAAACGTGTTGACACTATGAATATCGCCTTGGAACGGTCAGTGTCAAAAAGCCGCTGGGGGATTTAAACGAGGTTCATGGGTGCATCAAACCCTCACTCTTACCCTATTTTCATCCCAATAAAACGAGGCAATTAAAGAAATCTCAATATCCTGTAACAAGAGGCAGCATTAACAGGCAATATAAATATTAAACACAGATGCTCATGTATATATGAATATAATAAAGCATAGAAAGCAAAGATAGTTATCGCTGCTATATGAACACCCCTCATGATAATAATGTAATTATTGCTTATTCCATGTCAAATATAAGCCGCAGTTTTACAAACAACCTTGTAGTCTTTGCAATTATGGAGACAGACAGTTTCCATTAACCCCGTCTCTCTCGTCTTGATTCTTTTATTATATTTAGCATCGACTCTAAACTGACTGGAGATCTGTATCTGATACTAAGGAAGCCTTTGGCAAATTGTAAGAAATATAAAAAGATCGGACAGGGAAAGTAGCATTCAAGGAGGACAGTCAACCACAAAACACAGAAACAAACACGCAAACACACAAACAAGAAGGCAAAAGCAATAATAAATACAAACGACATCACAAACACAAAAGGGTTGACAATAGGGCTACCGCCTTGGAATGGTCAGTGGCAAAGTAGGCCACTGGGGTTTTAAACCGGTTCTAGGGTGCACCAAACCTCACAATTACCCTACTGTCATCCCATTAAAACAGGACAGTGTAAATAAAGAAATCCCCACCATGATCTAATCTCTAACCAACAAGGCAGCATCAATAGGCAATATAAGTAAAACACAAGTGGGGATAATTAACAATGTCAAAATTAAAATCATCTCTCTTGTCATAGATTTTGCTAATTATTTCACCATTTTCAATCGAGAGATCTAAATCAAGAAAAGAAGCGTTATTATCAGATATATTGGCTTTGTTAAGCTGAAGTTCTTTAGGATAAATATAATTAACCATAGTTGGAAAGAAAGGGTTATCAATGTTCAATATGTCATCCAGATACCGAGAGGTGTCATTAAAGGCTTCAATAACATCTGCCTGGGTATCTGGAGAAAGACTCAACATGAAACATCTTTCAGAGCAAAATAAAAACAAATCTGCGACAAGTGGTGCACATTCGTACCCATAGGGATACCAACAATTTGTCTATAAACGGTGTTCCATACCTGACGAAAATATTATCTAATAGGGAGATGAGTGCTTCACAAACTTCATAGCAAGTCCACATAGTATAATTGTCTAAACTGCCGTTAGTAAATAACGCTTTAATATTATTACATTCCAAAAATGTAGTATTTTCTCTAGCGAATGTTTTTTGAATAAGAGAAATTAGCTTGTCTTTAATAAGATGATGTGGTAAGGTTGTATATAGTGTAGAGAAATCATAAGTGCTTATTGATGAAACTTGACCTTTATTGAAAATTTTATCAAGAACGTCTCCTGAATTTTTTATAGACCAAAATAAATTAATCCCAGAGTTTTCATAAGTTTTATCACAGTATAGTTTAACGTGATCTTTAACGGCAGTAAGACAAGAAGTTAAAAGTTTGGAGATGTTTGTTGTTGTGCAGGCACTAGAATTCGAAATAAAGCGAGCCGTAGACGGATTTTTATGTAATTTAGGAATCCAGTACATGGTAGGCAGTTTATTTGTTTTATGTACACCAGCCTTGAAAGTAATGCACCGAATGATATGTGTGGAAACAACATCATCCTCAGTAGAATTAACTATAGTATACGAATTGGTGCTGCCGTGTTCCAGAGATAAAACATTGACGTAATGTAGGCGTCAAACAATAACTACATTATTAGCTGCTTTATCTGCACGAACTAAAACAAATTTATCGTGAAATTCCTGAATTCCCGATTTTAAATTACGAAAGGAAAACCTAGGTCTCGGAGGAAGTAAAGAGGGGTTAGCATTATAAAAGTTAATACGTGTATCTTTAATTTTAAGAATTGACTTTTTACAAGTTGAAAGCGAGTTTGGGTCCGCATCATCTCTACGACACCATTTAATACTAATGGAGTGGGCGATCTGGGCACGACAGGCATTAAAATCAATAGTTGAAGGTAAACTATATTTATTACCTTTCGAAAACAAATGCCGAATACGTTTATCAACAATATCAAAATTACCGGTGATGACATGACCTGCTGGAGCATAGCAAAATTTTGATGTGTTGCATTCACATTCCTTAGGAGTATTATGTACTATATCAAGGTCAGAAACTATTTTGTTATAGTTGAAAATAATATTTCTAATAGGCCTTTTATACTTATAACAAATTACCGGACTTTCGGAATTTTTGAAATATTTTGGGATAGAATCAACTGCATGAGTATCTCGAAAAATACTAGGCATGTCAATGAAATCAATACCTTTATTAATATATAGTAGTTTTAGAAAATGCCTGACGTGATCAGACTCCTTGTCAATATGGGGTCGGAGAACATGTTGTGTGTAGCTTTGAACTATAGAAGCAGTGTTATACAAGGGATCCGTACGAATGAAAATTTTGTCGTCTTCCTCGTCGATCAACTTTAGTGAATAAATGGACAAAGAGGTAAGCCGCGAAAGCATACCGTGAAAGCATAGAGTGCTTTCCAGACTGTTTAATAATAGCATGTAAATCAGCGACAGAAATAATTACACGCGATTTAGTAGTATTCGTCTATTTTATGGGAACAACTATCTATCTTGGTGATGCAGAAAGCAAAACGACCGAGATATTGATTCATATCATTATATATGTTGACAAACTTTAGATTTTCATTATTGTAAACGAACTGAGGAAAAAATGGCTAGGAACTTGAATATAAGCTGTAAAAGGCAAGAGTAAGACAGTGCAAAAGGTATTCACTGGCGTTCTGTTAACAATGTTTGTTTTATCATGTAACCTGACATTATTTAATTTAATTGAACGGTTTAACAACACATGGTTTGTTTTACTTATATTTCCTATTAATGCTGCCTTGTTGGTTAGATAATATTCATGGCGGTGATTTCTTTATTTACACTGTCCCGTTTTATTGGATGACAGTATTGTAAGTGTGGGATTTGGTACACCCTAGAACGTGATTTAAACTTTCAGCGTTTTTTTTTTGCCACTGACCGTTCCAAGGCGGTAGCCCTATTGTCAACCCTTTTTAGGTTTGTGACGTCATATGCTTTTATCCTTTATTGATATTGCCATTCATGTTTGTCTTTTTGCGTGTTTTTGGGTTTACTGTGTTCTGTAAAAGCTGTATTTTCTGTTCGACTTTTATAAGTATTTTTTTGGTAACTTCGATCCGACCTACAGAGAGATCGAGGGGAAGGATCGTAGGAACTCGGGAGTAGTTTCATTCTGTTATACTCGGATATATTCCTATGATTCTTTAGCGTGCTTGGGGTATAGAACTCGTGATCGCCTGATTTACGTCCCGCTCCAGAGGATGAGGCTAAGGAACACGGGACTAAACATTGTCGACACTATTTTAAGTTGTTCGACTGAATACGAACATTCGTCTGGCTACCACATGAACCCATATGCAATATTTCAAACGGCACTGTTGCACTGCCCCTAACAACTATCTATCTTGGTAGAAACAAAGAAAACTGTGATTGCAACTAAATGTTATCTATTAGCACAGTATAAACACTTAATGTGAATTTAGTGCCAAGCAGTGGTAATGATCTTCTACACTAAAGGAAAACAGAAACGCAACGATATGGTTATAATCACATATCTTTACTTGTAATTAACAAACAAACACAATTTCTTTTCAGTACACAGTACACTTCTGATTGAAAGTTATTCACTGTCCAGTATAACTGCTATTGCTATGGTTCAGTAGTTATGAGATTGTCCAGTATAACTGCTATTGCTATGGTTCAGTAGTTATGAAATTGCCAAGTTGTTCACTGTCCAGTATAACTGCTATTGCTGTGGCTCAGTGGTTCAGTAGTTATGAAATTGCCAAGTTGGTCACTGTCCAATATAACTGCTATTGCTGTGGTTCAGTAGTTAAGAGATTGTCCAGTATAACTCTATTGCTATGGTCCAGTAGTTAAGAGATTGTCCAGTATAACTGCTATTGCTATGGTTTAGTAGTTATGAGATTGCTATCTTTAAAGCTGTAGAATACATGTATAAATAAACACCTCTTGATATATGGTATACTTGTAAAAGTGGATATAAAAGTCGAACAGGAAATGCAGAATTCAAGGTCCACAGTCAACCACAAACACGCACAGAAACAAACAAAAACTACAAAGATGAATAAAAGGAAAGATATGACATCACCAACATAAAAGGGTTGACAATAGTGCTACCGCCTTGGAACGGTCAGTGGCAAAAAAGGACGCTGGGGGTTTAAACCAGGTTCACCAAAACCACTCTTAACCTATTGTCATTCCAATAAAACGGGACAGTGTAAATAAAGATATCCCCGCCAGGTTATATTCTCTAACAAATAAGGCAGCATTAATAGGCAATATAAGTAAAACACATAAATGATCATGTATATGATGTACATGTATATATAATATAAAAAAATCATAGACTGCCTTGAATGTTTAATTTATGTCTCTTATTCAGCCATACTTGACACTCATACACAACTAGCGTAATGCAGCATTGACTGGATATT
This sequence comes from Cyrtodaria siliqua, assembly GCA_037043455.1. Lineage (NCBI taxonomy): Eukaryota > Metazoa > Mollusca > Bivalvia > Adapedonta > Hiatellidae > Cyrtodaria > Cyrtodaria siliqua. The sequence goes on from JAWPHD010002624.1 coordinate 45,208, forward strand.
ATATCGGTATTAGTATATTGTGCCCAACACAGCGCTCAGCAGATATTTGTATTATACAACTCTAGCATAATACAGCATTGAGTGGGCATTATATAGCTGTTTGTGTATTGTGCCCAGCACAGCAATGAGCGGACATTTGTATTATACACATCTTACATAATACAGATGATTTGAGTGGGCATTACATAGCTGTATGTGTATTGTGCCCAACACAGCATTGAGTGGACAGCTGTATTATACAAATCTAGCATAATACAGCATTGAATGAGCATTATATAGCTGTATATGTATTGTGCCCAACACAGCATTGAGTGGACAGCTGTATTATACAAATCTAGCATAATACAGCACTGAGGGGCATTATATAGCTGTATGTGTATACACAGCATTGAGTGGACATTTGTATTACACAAATCTAGCATAATAGAGCATTGAATGAGCATTATATAGCTATATGTGTATTTTGCACAACACAGCATTGAATGGACATATGTATTATTCAAATCTGACATAATACACCATTGAGTGGGCATTATATAGCTGTATGTGTATTGTGCCCAACACAGCATTGAGTGGACATTGTATTACACAAATCTAGTATAATACAACACTGAGGGGCATTATATAGCTGTATGTGTATTGTGCCCAACACAGCATTGAGTGGACATTGTATTACACAAATTTACCATAATGCAGCAGTGAGTGGGCATAATATAGCTGCATTATATTGTGCCCAACACATCAGTATTGTGCGCAACACAGCATAGAGTGGACATTTGTTTTACACAAATATAGCATACTACAGCATTGCGTGGGCATTATATAGCTGAATGTATAGTTTGCCCAACACAGCATTGAGTGGACATTTGTTTTACACCAACTAGAATAAAACAGCATTGAGTGGACGTTAGATAGCTCTATGTGTATTGTGGCAAACAAAGCACTGCGCGGACATTTGTATTATACAAATATAGCATAATACAGCATTGAGTGGGCATTATATAGCTGTATGTGTATTGTGCCCTACACAGAATTGAGTGGACAGCTTTATAATACGCAACTAGAATAATACAGCATTGAGTGGACGTTAGATATTGTGCCCAACACAGCATTGCGCGGACATTTGTATTACACGCAACTATAATAATACAGCATTGAACGGAAATTAGGTAGGTGTATATGTAATGTATTCATCTAGTATACTACATAGATATTTGTCTTTGTTTTTCATAAGTAACATGATACAACTAATCGCGTGATATTTGCTGTTGAGGGCATGAACGGTAGCATTTTCCCTACCGTTCATGAACAGTCTCGATCAAACCGAGACTGCAATATATATTTTTTTATTTATCGTGTTCGGCGATTTCCATAATATGATATGTGAGGCTTTTGATTAGCTAAATATGAAATATAGTTAGTTTCTGATTGGATTAAATTACCTTAATCATAACAAGTCCGCATACAACATCAAACTATTATATTATCATCATTAAAACATTCTCATTTAGGATATTTTGAAAGAAATATGCAAGTTTATTGATACAATAATTGTATTAAGAGGATATTTGCAAAAATATAAAATGTATATAATGCCATTCTTTGGGTTCCAAGTTTCAGTGAACTGTTCGAGACCGAAACCATCAATTTGCTGGTCATTTTGGCATATATCTAAGTTCTTTTAGGTAGTTAGGTTGTTTCACCCAACGCGATTTAGTTTTTTTTGTTTGTATGGTGTTTTATGTCATTTTCAACACATGCAAGGTTATATATGACGGTCGATTTTTTGTGGTAGAGGCAGACACCCACTTTTCCTGGGTAGAACCAGTACTGTACACCTCCCGCCATCCATAAGAATCGACACTTGCTCGCTTACAAGTCCAACGTGATTTAGGAAAATTGTGGTAGACCAACACGTTATAATATAGGCCTATGGAACATGTTATACAGGTATCTGATCTAAAATCAGTGCATCATTATCCTTATATACATTATGTTGGTTTTACATCGTACCTTTCCATAAAAAAACCACAGACCTAATAACAAAGTATTATCAGGTATGTGTCTAAACTTATTGTAATATTTTCCTTTTTTTCGTATGCCTGTTATATAAGTGATCTTCATGTGTTACAAATACACATTAGTTATATATCACTTGATACAATGTGTTAACCATTCTGCCAATTTGTTAACTGTGTTTCTCCAATTTGTAATTATCAAGTAGCATACGGCAGTTGTCAACACCAGGGGGCAGATCTGTTTTGGTCTATTCAACGACCTTCGATTTGTATTCTGTTATGCGGCAGTTGTCAACACCAGGAGGCAGATCTGTATTCGACCTTCGATTTGTATTCCGTTTCCGTTGAAATTAACGTACAAGAAGATCGTTCTAATTGCTCACAGTCGATCCCAGGGGCAAATTAATCTTGCAGACAACGTAGTAATTTGCTATTTATGTTCCTGTCATAACTGACTTTACAAGAGTAACAGTACATTGAAAAGCTATGCGAAAATCATTAAAGAAATGACGTTTTGAAACATTTCGACATTCAACTGTAATGGACGAATGTGTCGCTCTTGGGTTCGCTTCCTGTCGGAGGCTTATGGGGCACTTCGTCTTTCATCGTATCTAAGGTTACTATATCAACAAAATCTATTACGCTGCGTTAACTGGACGTATATCCCCATTTCAATTCATGTATTAAGACACAATATAAACGGCTTTAACCAGCCAGGCCGATCCACAAAGCTAGCTAGAGCGTTGAGTTAGCAACTCATAATTAATTTTACGCACATTCAATCACGGGTATTTTAAGAACCCGTGAAATACTCATATACTTTTTATCGACACAGACATTATTGTATGACCTGAACACTTTGATATAGTTTTGATAAACTTTTTTGTAATGTACTATTGCTCTTATTTGGTGGGTTATTTTCTTTAAACTTCAATTAGCCTGGAAAAATAGCCGAGAGTCGAATCGGCATTTAAACATAGTCCTTACAAAACTTTTTTTTTTGCTTATATAAATGATATATATAGTTATATGTAGTTTACAATGCGACAGTTTTTTCTTTTAAATCTGGTGCACAATATAGATTTTTTTAAAAATGTTCAATTTCACGATAAAAAAATCATATAAATATGGTATTACCACTGGTGGTCATGATTCGCCATACAATTTGAAAGAAATCAGGCTGATTTATCCCTGAACCCGCTAAGCACGCTTTTGCGTCCATTGTAAACCCAGATCAGCCTGCGAGTAAAGTAACTCGCAGGCTCATCAGGGTTTACAGGTTTACAATGTCCGTGCTGATCAGTCATTTCCCCCAAAACACCCCTTTGTCACATAAATGGAATGGTCTTATTCAAATAAAGAACAGTCCATTATATATATGTAGCTGGTTAAGGGTTAAAACGTTTACATTAACCTTAACGTATAACCTAGGATACATTTTAAATAAGTACAATGCTTAGGCTCTTTGTTATGTTTTGTCCCTTTAGAATAGAACATACCATTGTTTGTCAATTTTAAATTGGACCACAGGACCCCCACGAGAGGCATTATGTACCCTCTTTACTGTTCAGAGAAATCTGTGGCAAGCTTAAGCAATATAAATAATCAATCTGCATGATTGCGTAAACAGTCTGGGCCTTTATGTTTCCTGGGATTGACAGTTACATTTACTACTGGCTATCTGTTATTTGTTAATGCAGTGGCAGCACGTACTTATTTATCGTATTGTTTAGAAGATATGAACTGGTTCTCGCTTACAGAAGCTACATACTTGTCATTGATTTGTCTACACAGCTGCAGATGTATTGTTTTTTACAATTAAGATGGTAGTCTGAATAATTTAACTAATTCCTGTAATCGTTTAGTTATTTTATTAAGAGGTTAATTGTAAATTGTTTATTTTCTTTAACTTGGCTAGATACTTTTGAAGAACTCAGATTTTAGAGTTATACATACTACACCTTAATAAATACAAGTTCGATGCTATATCAAAAGTGGACGTGCATGACACGTATTTTAAACAACACTTAAATGTGATATATTTTCTACCCAATGTAAAGAGTAGGTCATCACAAGTGCCATCACAACCATGCTGAGGCTGACAAGATGGGTACCGCCATCACAACTCCCCACCCGTTTCATTTGAGACGAACTTAAACGAGCATTTGACATCCCCTCAAACAAATATACTAAGTAAAGTTGACACTTTGAACATGCATCAGCGCCCCAACCCAACCTTGCACTTCCACGTCGCAATCGTGTGGGAAAGTAATACACCAAATTGGGTTAAATTCCATGGGGAGGATATAGTAAACGAACAGATGAACGACGTCCCTGTGTACAAGTGTTGACCAGTTGAGATACAATAGGCTTAGGTGGTTACGGAATTAATTCTATTGTATTATGTTGTCTAAAGTCAGACATGTACTGGGGCAGATGGGCGGACAGACGTATAACACATGGGAATAATTAATATAAATTTCATAGCAACTGAACTTGTTATTCTCTCCCACAAACATTTCGTCAACCATGCATGACATATTTATTCTAATCATCTACTGTAACTATTGTTTTAGTTTATATATTGACTTCAAATAGTATTTCTTTTTTTTATATGTTACATTACTCTAGAGACTCCTGGTTTCATTGGTAAAGATAAGCAAGTATTTGAATCCATTACATTATTTGCAATATTGCTTGTGCTCATTTACATTAAGCAAATATTGTGAAAATAGATATGCAAACGATTATTAAGGATAAATCAATCAACGAACAACGGTGTTTATAATGCACACTGTTTAAGCTTTATATATCAATAAAACATGAAGGCAAATCTCTTCTATTGACGCAGCTGTATTGATCATACGTGGCGTACGAAGAATTTGGACAAAGTGTCGTTTAAATGTTTAAATGAAAAACGATACTCATTATTGCAATAATAGGAAAGACACGGATAGGGTAAAACATTTTGCTACAAAATTCGTATTAAACTACATATACTGAAAGGAAAATGAAACGCATAATAGCCATGTCCGCTATCTAGTGTATGTATAATATGCTGCTGTTAAGGTCATGGTACAGGGCTACATTAGGATTTTCCGAACAGATAATACACACATATTCACCCATTCAGAGGTTTACACCATACATTTCATAAAACCTTTGCAAAATTGTATTATCGTAACCCTGATCTTCTTTCCAAATATAAAAGTAATTTAAGAACTCTTCTGCGACAAGGACTATCACAAGCTGACTTCTATGGTGACATGATTTACAAACTTCGTAAGAACCTTGGTCATGATCACTTTCATACTATCTTTGCTAAACTTGTTAAAAGGTTTATCAAAAGAGGTTATGACCCTATCATTTTGCAACGCACTGCATGCTTTGGTGGTGGACCCATTTACGATTTGCCACTATGCTTTCCTCTTTAACTGTGCGATGACCGGACAGGTTGTGGACCCTATGATGACGTCTACCTAAAGCCCAAACGGACGGTGATATTTTGATGTTTGTCTGCAATCTTTTCTTATCGTGCCCTCATTGGTTTATTATCTTGTTGCTCTGGCTTCTGTCAAGTCATTAAGTACCTTATTCGTGGCTTTCTAGGCTATTGATTGTTGTATTTATATATACACGAGCATCTTTGTGTTTTACTTGTACTGCCTATTGCTGCCTTGTTGGTAAGAGAATAGTTCATGGCGGGAATTTCTTTATTTACACTGTCACGTTTTATTGGGATGAAGTAGGGTAAGTGTGAGGTTTGGTTCACCCTAAAACCTGGTTTATACCCCCAGCGACCTTTTTTGCCACTGACCGTTCCGAGGCGGTAGCCCTATTGTCAACCCTTTTTGTGCTTGTGAGGTCATATGCCTTCTTGTTTCTTATTAACATTGCCATTCATGTTTGTCGTTTTGTCTTTTTGCGTGTTTTGGGATATAAACCAGGTTTTAGGGTGAACCAAACCTCACACTTACCCTACTGTCATCCCAATAAAACGGGACCGTTAAAAGGCGGTATCGGTATTGCCAACCCTCTTATGTTTATGGCGTCGAATACTCTTCTTGTATTTATAGATGCAGTTGTTTTTGTTTGCCTGCGTTTAGCTTCAGGATGACTGTTCTGTGAAGGCTAAATTTTCAGTTCGACGTGTGTACTTACATGACTTTATGTTTAAACATGTGTATCGCAGGTCCTTGTCGGAGAAGATCGTCTTCTCATACTGTTAAGATAACGTTTATAACGGATTCTAATAAATTATGTTTATAGTTCAGGACATCTTTGCAAGAAAAATCATCTCCTAATACGGAAAACATCTATGTTGTAACTAGTTTCCAACAATCTATATTTATATTTCAGGGTCTCCCTGTCGGAGAAATTTGCCTCATACTACGGCAACCTTCGTGGGCTGTTATTAGGTTCTCATCTAACAGGACGTAGAGCCACCAATTTCCAAGAAAATCCATTCAGCGAGGAGGCGCAGCTAACAGGCTACAAGAAAGAGAAAGACAGCAAGGAAGGTAAGAATTAAACGAATTGTTATGTCAACCGTGACATGCTTCGACACAACGCACTCACAAATCAAAGCGCTCTGTGTAATGAAAGGAGGTATAACAGTCGAACAGGCAATATAGCATTAGTATTGATCATCTTCGACGCCTGATTGTAAATACAAACTTCTTCACCGTTTGTGCAGAAACAAATTTAAAACTGGAAGCATGTGATCACAATTGTTATGTTTTTATTAAACTATTTCTGACCTTCCGCATGTAGATATAATAATGAAGTTTCCCTCTTTGTTTATCTTTGTTTATTAATAAATGTAATGTCTTTCTGCCTTTCTGTATATCTTGGATAGCAGTTGTTCCTGTCTCAGCCAATCAGAAACGATACCTGAGTATCGGCAAAAATCAAACTTTGTTCAGGAGGACTGTTCTAGACGTTTGTCTTGAAAACAAGCAAGCGTCGCAGATGATCTAGACTAATGTAGCATTCACAGATAACACTCAATCAAACCACGGACTCAAAACAAACACGGATTACAAGGATAAGTACAAGCAACGTGTTCGACGCCACAAACATAAAACGGTTTTTAAAGGTAAAGTATCACAAAATTACATACAAATACATACAAATACATACAAATACATATACATTATATACCACTCTACTGAATACTCGAATGGAAGTCAGTACCGTTTTAGATAAAGAAGAAAGCAAACTCAGTTCTTAATATATAGAAAAACAAGTACACGAGTTACTGAACTTTCTGTATGGGAGTGCACAAACTAGTTACTGCTTAACAACGTTAATATTATAATACTGCTTAATAAAAACGTTTGCTTTTGAGACCTCGAAATTATGTTCCATAAGCCTTTGTTCAAGTGTAATCTACACACGTTTAAAAAAAACAGTAATTCAAATAATAATGGCTGTGCTACTGTAAATTATTGTAAAACGAGTATGTATTTAAGCAGTTATTCTGAAAAAGAAGTTTGACGCGTCATAATTGTTATTACCATACCATTTCCATTAGTTATTATATTATTTAATCGGGAGAATCTTTGATTATATGTAATGCTGCGTATTAATAGTTCATGGTTTTTTACTTCTATTTGATTTCAGTATAGATTCAAACAAATATTACCTAATTTCAGTCAGTTCATATTAAAATGAAATGATGTGAGAAAACAACAGGCGTAGCAAGCTGAAATTTAACCGAGGCAAATTCCCCTTCCGTGTCTGAGGACATGTACCCCGGAAAAACTGTTGATTTCTACATGTGATTTCGTGCATTTTAGTGCACTCCCTGTCCAGTTTTAAGTTAAACAAATAGATTCATGTCTCAGTATTTTAGTGATTTGTTTTGACATTCCATTTAAATGCTTACTTCAATGTTTGATACCTTCCCAAAATTATACCGAAGCAAATGTCTCAGCGTATCTACGGGCCTGCACAATTATGATAAACGATATTTATTGCTAGTTGCATTTTCACATCTCACAGTTATAACGGCCCCCAGTCGTACACAGGGTATCGGAGTGATAGTACTCCGACTAGCGAGCATGTGATGTCTAGTAATATTTACCCTACACCCTGATGCATTGCCTGTGTAATTACCGGTTTCGTTTATTACACGATTTTTAAATAGTGACTGAATGTTTAACTGTTTAAAGTCAACAAGGAAATCTTGAAGTTTTTATCAAATATTAAATTGTGGTAGTGGTATTCTTAGGTTTATAGTCCCTCTACCATATGTGTCAAGAGGTGAATCTATCACTGACATGACAAGCATGATATATGCCACCTTGAATTATTAATCCAGTATCAGTTTTGGCTTTATACCATAGATTATTGTATGAATGTTTAAATAATTTAAGTACCATTAGTGAGCTTACTACATATTTTTAATTTTTATACCCAGGCGAAAATATTATTATTCCCTATTAGTATACGTTTACATTTCTGTATAAAATGCCCATTGTCAACCGTTTTGTGGTTATGATGTCACCTACCTTACCTTTTATTTATCCATGCAATTGTTGTTTGTTTTTATGTGTTTTTAGTTGGTTGTGGTCCTTGAATGCTACATATACTGTTCGACTTTTATATCTATTTCTTTTGTTATACTCAAGAAGTAGAACATCGTTTACGATGAATTATCGTGTAATATATCACGGTTTATATAACGAGATATTTTAAACTAGACTATATAGTGCGGGTGTTTTAGAATAATCCATATTTAAGTTTACACACAACAACACATGTTATGTTTCTTGGTGTACATTGTTTACATAATTATAGAATAACAATAAAAGCAGTCTATTTAAATTAGCATAAAACATGCACGTGGCCTAACCGAAAATGATTATTTCGCTTTGAGCGAATTTATTGCAAATATAGATATAAAAATCGAACAGGAAAAGCATCATTCAAAGACGACAGTCAACCACAAACACACACAGAAACAAAGAACACATTTAAAGAAGAATAAAAGGCCAAATAAGACATCACAAACACAAAAGGGTTGACAATAGGGCTATCGCCTTGGAACGGTCATTGGCAAAAAAGGCCGCTGGACGTTTAAACCAGGTTCTATGGTGCACCAAAATCTCACAATTACCCTACTGTCAACCTAATAAAACGGGGAGTTACTTGTTCGTTGCTGTATGGGTTGTATACCGAAAGCCTTCTGCATTTTCCTACAAATATAGTATCGTCCGCGTACACGGAGAGGACTAAACTTACAAATACATACAAAATCTCATCAGGATCAAGATTAGGTTTACGATTTACGTTAAACGTTTTATTTCTACCACAGAAGCCATCTTTGACCAGATAAATAATTGCATTAACTTTCGCTGATTGTGACCCTCCTATTACAATAATAAACAATGGTCCATTATGGTCAAAACCCGTTTTACTCAAAGCAAGAACCCTCGTTAAAACAATTACAGATGATGGATATAAAACAAGTACAGACTATGGATGTAAAACAATTACAGAAGATGGATATAAAACAATTACAAGAGATGGATATAAAACAATTACAGAAGGATATAAAACAATTACAGAAGATGGATATAACCGTTTAGCGTAAATAAACGAATCACGAATTCATTTATTTCTTATTGGAATTGAACATTAAGTTCTCCGTCAATTTCAGTTAAAGTCTCCTCGTGTTTTATATCAATAAATCTGTTTAACATATTGGAAAAAACACGGAGTTCAAATATACCCGTGTATTTGTTACATGAAATTTCCAGTTTATCATGTTTACTATTTATCTAGTTATTATAACACAAGATTAATGCAAACACACTAAATAAAAGTAGGTATACAATTTAAAAGTCGAACAGTAAATATAGCATACACAAAATACAGTTAACCACAAAACGTATTTAAAACAAACATCATTAACAAGGAAATGCAGAAGTAAAACATGCGACACAAAAAACATAAACGGGTGGACAAAATAGGCGGGGACCCAAGCCTGAAAAAAACGAAAACGTTTACCCAGAAAGATATACTCCTGATTTTTTAAATATTAACAGATGGGGGTCTTGTACATATGAAACCACTGTATGGACTTCTGGCATACTTTTCATTTCGTAACAGCATCGCGATTTCTACGGTAACCCATTCGTACCAAGCCAATATATGAAAATCGCTGAACAAACAGTCAAAGGAAAATAAAGAAATTTGCACACGTCCTTTTCGGCAAATACAGTTCCAGTATTTGAAACGTATATGTGTATATGAAATGTCAAACTACAGAATCAAGACCTGATTATGTTACACTTTACTAATTTGAACAAGAGTTATAGACCTTTTATGAATTTTGTTTTGTCTTGTGCCAGGGATAATGCGAATGTCTTGTGTTCACAGTAACTGCAGTAACGGTTTCCGATTTCCACTAAATGTTGTATGGTGTTAGGCCTTATACCTACAAGGCCTTTGACAAGTTCAATACTGAGTAAAACTGACACTTGCTTTAAAGAGTTATTACCCTTGGTTATTGAAAGAATAGGCACATTTTAGCTTGAGTACACACATTACTTTAGAAAACGGATTCCGATCTTAACATAATTGAGTGTGAGACTTTATATGAATATGAACTTTGACAAGATTACATTGAGCAGAATTGACACCTGCCTTACTGAGTTATTGCCCTTGATTATTGCAAAAATGCAAATTTCAGCTTTCGTACGCAATACATTAAATAAATTGGTTTCGATTTTCACGCAGTTTTGGCGTGTAACTTTATATCAAACGGATTTCAGACAGGTTTGATGAGTATCAAGTTATTGCTCTAAATTGTCGAAAAATTCGATCGTCTGATTGTTTCCTACTTTCCTTTGAAATATCATCAATTACTGTGTAATATTCTAATTGAACAAAGAGGATATCGTCCTCTGACCAAGGAGTGTGATTGTTTTCACGATGATTGTAATAAATTGAAATTGATTTTCTATGCTTTTTGGGGTAATATTATTAAGGTCTTGTTTTGTTTGACAATGAGAACAATTGGGGAATGTTTTACAAAGTTATCGCCTTTGATGTTTGCAAATATTTAAATTTCAGACAGGACACAGCAACTTCAGTAAACGAGTTCTGATTCTCACTAATATTTTGTTGAAGGGTTTTGAACAATTACACCATGTGGACTTGTCACGTAGTTGTTTTCGAAGCATTTATATTCATATAAGATAATATGTTTTACACATATGGAACTAGTTAAGTATGACACTACTGTTTATAAACAAATTGTTGGAATCCCAAATGAGAAAGAAATGTGCAACTCTTGTTGCAAATTTGTTTTTGTTTTGTGATGTTACAGGTTTCATTTTTAGACTTTTACCAGATAGCTTAGGCAGATGTAATCGAAGCCTTTTATTATGGATGATATATTGGACAATTACAACCCTTTCTTTTCTTTACTACATATACTGTCTTTCCAAAGAACTTCACCTCAAAAAAGCTAATGTTTTTCATAGTTGCTATATCTTCTTTACTCGATTTACATCTCGCGATTGAAACTGAGAAATAATAAGCAAATTCTATGACAAGAGAGATCATTTCAATTTTGACACTGTTAAGGGCACGACTAGACAATATTAAAGACAACCACTAAACATGCAGTGCGTTGCAAAATAATAAGGTGACATCCTCCTTTGATAAGCCTTTAAATAGTGATCATTACCCAATCTTTATCAGGATCACCATGTGACTCTGTCAACGTCTTAGAAAATAGTCTGCGATTACGTCATAATTTGTCACATGACCATAGCTAAAATAACAAATCATCTCCGCGACCTGATACCACTAATGTTATGGGGTGGTGTTGAGTGGTAAACAATCGAACGGAACTCCGCTGACTTTGGACATTTTTGATGAATTTAGGTTAGTAGTTTAATCTTAGGTAGGCTGTTTAGAGCTATGACATTTTAGAAAGTGATGGTAAGAACAAAAGTTATACTGCAACCCTATGAAAAACGCAATGGTAGAGTCCATTTTGATTGTTTTAATGGCGGAGTGATATGCCAAAGAATACATTTTATTCTACCGCAGTATAATACTGAGCAAACATTAGTGTTTATTCACTAAAATAAATATTGAATAAAAGCAATAAGCTTATATTTGAAAAGGTTTGCGTGACGTTTACTGCATTCTTTTTCAAGAAAGTAATAACGACTAAAATACATTAATCCAAGAGTTAGCATAAGCTTTAGCACAATATTGTGGTACGTGATCTACAGCGGCAGTAAGACAGGACGTTATACATTTGGAGATGTTTGTAGTGGTGCAGACACCAGAAATAGGAAGAAAGTGTGCTTTATTAGGCTGTTTTTGTAAATTAGGAATCCCGTACATAGTTGGAAGTTTGTTTTGCTTTTCATCTACTCCAGCTTTTATAGTGCTTCACTGAGTTTTATATCCGGACAAACCTTTGCAAAGGTTTATTATCATAACTCTGATTTTCTTAAAGTATTGTCAGAACTCTTCTGCTACAAGGTCTGTCATAACGTGAATACTATGGTGACTATATGTACAGACTTTTTAAGATTATTGGTCATTATCACATTCATACAAACTGTGTTAAACTTGTAAACAAACAAAACAAAATAGAATATGACCATATCATTCTGCAATGCACTGCATCTTTAGATGTTGACCCATTTACAGTTCGCTACAATGCTTTACAATTAATGTTGCGATGACCCGACAGATTTTGAACCCTATGATGACTTCTACTCACAGGCATTTATTAGGATATATAGTAAAGAAGGTTAGAGATAATATAGTTATAGTATATGTATATATGTATATAGTAAAGGGCCTTCTTTTGCTCTCTATCTCTATCCTTTTATACTATATATCGTAATGAATGCATGTGCTTCTACCTAAATAGGGCAAGGGATGGTAACGCCTAATTTTTGACTTTAATATTGTGTTATCGTCATCATTCTTATTTTGTCCTGGCTTCTGACAAGTATTTGCTTTGTGGCTTTCTGGGAATTGTTATTCATATATACATGATCATTTTGTGTTTTACTTATATTGCCTACTAATTGCTATTAATACTTCCTAGTTTGTAAGGGGTTATAGCCTGGCTGGTCGAATTTTATTGGAATGAAAATAGGGTAAGAGTGAGGTATGGTGCACTCTAGCATCTGGTTTAACCCCAGCAGCCTTTATGTCACTGACCATTCCAAGGAGGTACCCATATTGCCACTGACCATTCCAAGTAGGTACCCATATTTCAACCGTTTGAGTTTGCCATTTAGCATACTGTTCTCTTTTCTATCCTTGTGATTGGTGTTTGTTTTAAATACGTGTGTTAGGTTGACTGACTGTGTTTTGTGAATGTTATATTTCCTTCTCGGCTTTTATACCATAATTTGTTTCTGACTCGAAATAGGATATGGATCACATTTAGTGATACTTATAGTTTTAAACTGTAAACATGATTCTATTACACTATTTAATATATTGCGTCCCATGGATCAAGGCGATACAAACCGTAGGAAAATATTCAAGTTCATGATGTGTTTGAGAAACGTTGACAAACTTCTTAACCAGAAGTTGCCTGTTCAATCAATAAGAACCTAGAATTGAAACCCAAGGTCACAGAAACACCAATGTTGGTTGGACAGTTAATGATAATATGTAACAAAAGTGCAAATTTCAAATAAATCATTTAGATAGTATTCAAGATGTTTTGGAGAAACTCTGTCAGACGTCATACCCAAACATTGACGTCGCTCAATCGCCTTCCAACAAAACTAGTCAATAAAACCCCCGTTATTTTTCTGATAAATACAATCATACGACTGTGACAAAATAGTGAACCAATTTGGAAGTTTACAATTTGATAAGACAGTAATTGCAGTAACTACTATTCTATTTTCAAGGTAAATTAAAGGTCCATGACTGTATTAAGAAATCTAAAAGCTACCATCGAACGGATTCTAAATATCTGCCAGTATGTTAGTGTTATTAAGACTTCACACTAAACGATATGGTTTAAACTCTACACAATTAAAGATAGTTGTTGCAATAATCATATTTTCTAAGTAAATTAAGGGCCATACCTCTATTTCAAAATGGCAAAACAATTTGATGTATCATAAATATTATTAACATATACTTGTATCCTATTTGTATATAAAATTTCCACCCAAAATGTTGTTTAATTTTCAACCAAACTTGATTAATTAACATAAACTCAACACAAATATGTATTTTCGTAGATAATCAGGGGCCATAACTCTATTTAGAAAAGGCAAAGGTACACATTGATCGTAAGGAAGTGATGTCTGTTTGATATAAGGCTTCACAGCAATTTTAGTTAAAATCCAAAATAAGATAAAGAAGTTATCAAAACCTTGCACCTAAGCTTTACCCAAAATGTGCATTTTTGTTAAGTAACTCAGGGGTCATAACTCTATTCTGAAAAGGAGAAAATCGGCCTTGCTCGTAAAAAAGTGGCATTTTAACGATATAACACTTCACAGTAAAGTTGGTTTTAACCGAAAACAATTTACAGAAGTTATTAACAACGTGCATGAAAGCTTTAGCCAAAATCTGGATGCCCGTCCCTCCCTCCACCCATCTGCCCGCCATCTCCAATCCTTTCCCTCCCTCCACCCATCTGCCCGCCATCTCCAATCCTTAAACCGCTTTTGATTTAAAAAAAAATAATTTAAAATTGCATTTGGCATAAACAGAATATAATCAGGCGTGCTTATGTCTTATTTATGTACAAAACAAAATCATATCGCTAAAATATAAACTTGTACACATTTTTTCTTTGAATATCAATATCTTCTTATCACTTATGGGCTTCCGTAGAAAATGCGTTGGTGTTACGAAATGCAAAGAATACCATTAATCCATACAGTGGTTTCGTATAGAGTACAGTTTCTGCTATTGATATGCAAAAAATCACGTGCCTAAAAGGGATACCGCCTTGGAATGGTTACTGTCAAAAAGATCACTGGGGTTCAAACTAAACAAATTGTAAATAACGAATTCCGCGCTAGGCTGTATCCTCTAACAAATAAGGCAGCAATCATAGGCAAAGTGCATTTATCCATACACAGCTTTGTTGCAATATATGTTTTTTAATTACAGTATATTTAGGTTTTAAACTATCTTTTTTACCCCACTAGTAGAACAGTATTGAAGCCATTTTAGGACGAGTGAACGATCGCAATAAACAATATTACTAGAAGTAATGCATTTTGATATAAACGCCGGTGGTATTTTGAACATATAATGTATTTTTCTAATCGTTATGCGTCTTCAAAAATGTGTACGTTTTAAACATATATTATTGCTATGAATCCATGTGTAAAAAAAACAGTAACCAATTCGTAATTTAAAATAGGATAAAACATTCATGTTTCCGTAAAAAAGATGCAGATTTTAGTGAATTTATAACAAAGAATATGAGAGTGGACGTTTGGAAACGGCCGAAAACGATACAAACGAAATATTGCAGTCTCGGTTTGATTGAGAAGTTGTTCATGTTCAACAAGTTTCGTCTCGTCGTTGTAGGAGTGGTCTTCGGAAAGTCGTATACAGTAACCTAGAATATAGTTATAATATCGTCCGCGTACACAAAGAAGACTTTTTTAAAAATACATAATAATTTCATCATGGTCAGGACTAGTTTAACCATTTTTCTTTTGCCAAATAAGCTGTTTGTCGGGCAATTTATTTAAAGACAACAACATAGAAAATGTGACAAGACCCTGCTGTACCCAAATTTTATAAGATATATAATTACATTGATTTCCACTGACGACTGTGACACTCGCATTACATTAAACATGGTCTCTGTGTAATGTGAAAGACACGTTTTACTGAAAGCAAGAAACCTCGTTAAACACATTACCATTACGAGTCCCGACTTAAATCCATTAAGCGATGAGAAAACTTATAATAGCATGATTTTAAAACGGATATTTCGACAATAAAACACGTTTAAAAAACAGTTTTTACTAAATAAAGATAATTTGATTATCTGTTTAAAATTACCTATTAAATGTTTTAATTTTACAATATGCAAACTTGTTATTGACTTTTATCCTTATTTTTTATCTGTAACTTCATGTTCACCAGTTCATGGTTAAATCGAATATTTAAGCGATTAAATTTAACGCAGGACATCATTTACTTTATCGACATCGAGCATTGTACATCATACCTGTACACATAAGCTCGCCAAAAGGCCTAGTGTCATAGGGCGAGCATAAATAAAAACCTTTACTACATCTACACATGTAGCATTATGATTTACAGAGAAAATATATTGTCTGTCTCTTTCATGACTCGAACACACGGACATCGAATTTACTGTCCGACGTTCTAACCACTGAGCTACAGCGACTTCTTGACAAAGGTCAGCAGGGCTTGTGCAATGTCGTCTCACGGCGTGGGTATGGGCGTTGTCCATCAGCAGCAGTTTCTCTGAATTAGGCTTTTGTTTTTCACCTTCATAATTCAAAATGGCTGTGCACTGGCAGTCCAAAGTTTGTATATGAAGAGTTTGCAGATTTACATAGACTTACATCGGGAAAACTTGAAAAATCGTCTTCTTTTTCAAAACTACATGGCATAGCTCATGTATTGTGTTACATTAGCTTTTGGTCCTTTACTAAATGTTGACCCTGGGTTCAAATCTGTCACCGCCACGGAAGTTGGTCACCGCTCGGGAGTTTGCGATAGCGCGTTATCGACTACGTGATCTCAATATATTATGAAATTATATGGTTGTTTGACAATTTTCTCATTGCGAAGATCAAGAGATGAGCGATTCACGACCATTTGACCCCACTGTTTGGAGCATGAGAGCTTTTTCACCACTTGTGATACAGGCCCTCATGAGCCTCTTGTGCTAATATATCCATTGATTAACTACATTAGAGATATAGTCTTTGTTATATTCAGCTAATTATTGTGAATTAATGATATTATGCATGTATATATTTTAAAATATGTTATTATCACTCGTATTGCTAACTGGTTATACAACCTCACTGATGTTGCCACTTCATTTATAACTTATTTAGTGAAGGTATGCCAAACAAATAATCTGTAGTAGATCAGCACCCTGCAGAGACACTCCCCTATCTTATTTGGTGTAGATAATCTGTAGGTGATCATCACCCCGCAGAGACAATCTCCTGTCTTATTTGGTGTAGGCGGTATGCCAAACAAATAACCTGTAGTTGATCAGCACCCCGCAGAGACAATCTCCTATCTTATTTGGTGTAGGCGGTATGCCAAACAAATAACCTGTAGTTGATCAGCACCCCGCAGAGACAATCTCCTATCTTATTTGGTGTAGGCGGTATGCCAAACATATAATCTGTAGTTGATCAGCACCCCGCAGAGACAATCTCCTATCTTATTTGGTGTAGGCGGTATGCCAAACATATAATCTGTAGGTGATCATCACCCCGCAGAGACAATCTCCTGTCTTATTTGGTGTAGGCGGTATGCCAAACAAATAACCTGTAGTTGATCAGCACCCCGCAGAGACAATCTCCTATCTTATTTGGTGTAGGCGGTATGCCAAACAAATAACCTGTAGTTGATCAGCACCCCGCAGAGACAATCTCCTATCTTATTTGGTGTAGGCGGTATGCCAAACAAATAACCTGTAGTTGATCAGCACCCCGCAGAGACAATCTCCTATCTTATTTGGTGTAGGCGGTATGCCAAACAAATAACCTGTAGTTGATCAGCACCCCGCAGAGACAATCTCCTATCTTATTTGGTGTAGGCGGTATGCCAAACAAATAACCTGTAGTTGATCAGCACCCCGCAGAGACAATCTCCTATCTTATTTGGTGTAGGCGGTATGCCAAACACATAACCTATAGTTGATCTGAACCTCGCAGAGACAATCTCCTATCAGATTGGTGGTACTGATAGTTGTTGTTAACATATATTGCACGGATAACCTTTTAGATCGACAAATTGCAAACGGTTACTCTTCCTCGCCTGTTCTTAAATTAATAATGTTCTCATGCCTCGTTTAAAGTTGATAATACAATTGAACTAACCACGTATGAATTAAATACTATGGTCCTGCTCTTTAGCGAGGCGAAGTTGTCGTTGTTGCTTTCCTAGTGTTGTTGGTTCGAAAAAGCCAGTGGTTAGATAAACAATCTCTCCTTACAATAAGTTTTCTCATGTATCTTATATATCCCTCGTTGCAGAAAGCTCGTAATTACGAATTTAATGCTCTAAAATAATAACATATATGCATATTCTAAATTCACTGAACACGCTTTTATCTAGTGCCTTTCTATAATGTGTATATTTTTATCGGTGCTTGAAGTTAGAATACTTCTTCTGTCATAAATGTACACACTGATTGTAGTTAATTACGGAAACGCCCAAGAGATCAGATATGTTGATTAGTAAGAACCTTAGTATCACCGGTCTACCAAAACCAGTCTGTTTAGGTCGGCTAGACTTTTTTACGGTGGCTTGGTGACAGTTTGGTGTAAGGCGTCTGCTCTTTAATGCATTTAAAGTTGATGGCATGTTGGTTTGAATCCGCTAGTAGGCGATTAGTTCAAAATGCTAATTATATGTATATACATATGAGTTGAATGACAGACATAAAGACAAACATAATTATACATATACATATGAATATTCATGTTACATAAATAAATTGGTGATGTATGTATAACTGTATTACTCTTCTTTGAGACAGTGTAAGTAATTCATATTGTTTCTGACCCAATGTTTAATTACTGGTCTGGCGGTATTATGTCCGAATGACTTTTATCCGTCATTTTATCTTCCTCTGAGTTTGCATACCGTTGCCTTAATGTAAACAACATAATCAGATGTGCAGTAAGTAATCGCTGTAAGAGAGTAATGAGCTGCCTGCCAAAGCTAACTCAATCGTAATCGAGTGATGTTAACAGTAATTGGCTACATATGCTATCATTGATGTTTCAAGGTTATGGTTCCCTGCTAACGGTGCCAGACCGGTGAAAGTCAGCCCTTTGAACACAATTCAAAATAGGCTATTTTTGGAGATCAGTCACAAATTCCACAACATTAGTTCGCTTAAATACACTTTAGTTCTGTGAATTAAACACATTTGGCACGCAAACGGTCCAATATCTGGAATAAAACACGGAATCATATTTTCAATATTTCACGCCCTCGTTCACATTATGCGTATTTTGAAATATAAATCGTTCAAAACTACATATGTGCTCATACTCTCCAAATAAGTAGTCCTGAAAATCACAGTAAAATACTTAATATTCATCACAACAGACATAATACTTTAACATCAAAACTTTGCATGAATGTTTGTGTCATGGTTGTTGAAGGGGGGCATATATGTGTTTTACAAACATCTCTTGTTTATTTTATTATGCGATTGACACTAAATATGCCTTATTGAAAGTTAAAATGCCATTCTAGATAAAAGAGACTGATCGTGGTGATTTGAAAACATCGACAAAGGGGTTTATAAGTCATTGATAACCATGATAACGATGATGTTCCAAATCTTAAACTTAGATGTGTTCGACGTTTGTATCTACTTTTATCAGTCCTTGACGACGAGTACTGAACATGGAGGTGTTCGACTCGGGTATCTACTTTTATCAGTGTATCTACTTTTATCAGTGTATCTATTTTTATCAGTACTTAGTAACGAGTGAATTCCAAATCTTAAACTTCGAGAACATCTTCACAGGAAAAATGTTGTGACATGTGCCACATATGTATTACTTTCTTATTATCTGCATCTTTCTTTCATATATACATCATGTTATTTACATATGTGCCACATATGTAAATAATACAAATGTGTTACATATATACCTCATTTATTTTTTCTGTTAAAATAATACACCTGTGCCACATATGAAATGTATACATAGGTATTTCGCATGAAATTCTTATGCCTGAAATACATAAAGTATTTTTTTAAAAAAGGTAGAATATTGTAGAAAATGGTTTAGTTGTAATATTTTTTAGTAAAAATATATTCCATATGTATTACATACATGTATGTGTTACTTTCATATGACATACATATGTGGAATATATATGTATCACATATGTAAAACATGAGAATTTCATAACGATATATGTTTTCTGTGTACATTTCCAGTAATCAGTTCTGGGTTTTATGTATCTGATCAAATAGTATTAATATTTGTATATATACTTGTTTCTTTAAAAAGTTAAATACACAAAGATTTAAACATTAATTCACAAAGATATTCTTAAATAGTTAATTTCCATTTACCCTAAATTCTGCAAGAAACATCAACGAATTATCTTTCACTCTGTGTGTTACATAGTAAAACCTTTCATATATGCATTTTAGACCTAATAAAGGGATGACCTAATATTGTTTGCTTTATTCTCATTAATGAGATAATACCAGTAAACAATATAAATGTTAGGATCATCTTTGGAGACTTGCCATTCTTTGTTTGTTATTCCTCGCTAATCTTGATATAAACAGGCACTGCAATGGTATTCTCTATTGACATTCACGAATGAAACAATTAATATATTCTCACAGGGAACACATGCCGATCAATGTATATCCAGCCTACCGCCAGATGACCATTTAATTACAATGGATATCAATCACTAAAAGTTCCCTTGTTGGTCGTTAAGAGCGTTCAATTAGCCAACATTTAATAAGCAAACGTACCATACAAAACTAACAGCATGTTAGACTGGTGACACTATGCATGTTCTAAAAACAGAAAATCCGTATCATATCCAAGTCTGGTTTACCACCCCCTACCCCCCCCCCCACCCCACCCCCTGCAGCCTTTTTTGCCACTTAGCGTTACAGAGTGTCTACTATTTTATGTTAGTGATGTCATATACCTTGTCTTCTATCCTTGTATCATTATTGTTTGTTTCTGTGCGTGTTTTTGTTTGACTGACTGATTCATTGAATAATACATTTCCTGTTCGACTTTTATAGCTATATATATACTTAGCTTAAACCATTTTATAACGCTGGAGATGTTTTTGATCGTGTTTTTGATCGTGTCTATTGATGATATTCGGTTAAACAGAAATACCTACTTCAAAACAAAATATCACCGTAGAATTACCTGTTCAAATGACCTATGCATGTTAAACACTGTACATTTGCTAAAACAATAACATTTAGGTGCGCTTCATAGATAATCAAATATCAAACAGCTTTTATACACAACAACAAAAAAAGTTCGGTATATTCTTAGGAACGTCAGCCAATTAGCGTATTATGTATTTGCAGCATATGGCATATGTGGTAAAACTCCCTAATTTACTCTCCAGAGTGTCAGAGATTATGTTGCCTTAAAACAAGTATTGTTTTGAGCTGATATTGTCTTACACACATAATAGAATACATAGTAGATTAACCTCTAATTTCAGTTTTCTTTTGACGGAAATCTAAAATTCGGTATATATTTACAACTGCAACGATTTCCAAATTTCCTTCATCTAGTTTAAAAAAAATGTTTATATCTCGTTTACTACTGGTCGGAAAATTCAGAAACTTCCCATTTATACTCTCCATTTGTTTTATATATATCAAATCGGCATCATGAGAAAATGAAACTGTTTGCAAATGGGCTAATTTTGACTTGCGTACATTTTACTTCTTGTGTAAAACGTAGTAGGTTTATAGGCAATAATATAACCTATTGTTCGTGGCGCATGTTTCAGCCAAATGTTTTTCTGCAGTAACTTGAGCAATTTAAATAATACGTACATCAAATATATATCATTAGAATTGATATTTCTAGTGGTAAATAAAACTACTTTACTTTTGAAAATCGGTTGAGAAATAAATATTTTACAGCCAAAATGTTTTGATAGGACTTTTCCTATGTGAATTCCTTGTTGGCAGGACAGCAGAAAATTAAGAAATTTCAAATAACTTCTGTTAGCCTTCATATTTTGTTATGAAACTTTCAGGGTGTCTTAATTTACTAATATCCAACAATTTAAAATCGTTTTTGGATAAAAATTCTAAAAAAGAGCCCCAACAGATCAAATCTTTCATACAGCAGTATTTTGCATTGAAAATGACCCATCAAAAACACTTTTCGCACATGACATTTTTATTTCTCTGCCGTTTTTGAAAAGTAAGGTATTTGTATTTACCACTAAAAAATTCTGTTTCACTGATATTCAACTCATTTAGGTAGTAGATGAATTTTGTTTGAAAAGTAAAAAAAAAATGGCTGAAACAAGCGCCCAAACAATAGAAATCTATTGGCATACTCTGCAAACATATCTAAACATCTTAACACACTAAGTGTTTATAATATCAATTAATAAGCATAGCTATAAATGAAATAAAAATACCTACCGTTTCGTCCGATTTTCAAAATAAGAATCGATTTGAAACCGTACCCGATCTTGCAGTTGACGATTATATGGTTTAAAAATGTCAGACCTATCATTGAAGATGAAAGAGCCGAACAACGAATCATAGATTTGTTTCTTGAATCCCGGCAAAACACCAACGGAGACAAAATCAATGACTAAAATGAGTTCTAAACGTCAAATGGTGTCTCGAGCACTTGTATATAAATGATATATTCGATTACTCAAAGCAGGACCTCTGCAAATGACAATGTAAGACAAAGACGATTAAAAGTAGTCGACACAAATATGAAATACCTGGCAGGTGCGATATAGCGACCACAAATATGCACAAGATACTGGCAGAAATTTGAAAAGTAATCGTTTGTGTGCGTTGGATGCCGCGCCTATTTCCTGGCCTAATATTCATCAAACTTTTGAGCACAAGAATCAGACTCAGACTCAAAATCTATTTTTTTGCAAATCCTATCAACACAAAAGTATGGGTAAGAATTGTGATTTCTCTTAAATTACCTTTACAATTACTCATTTCTGTAAGTAAATATAGTAATTTGCTTGTAAAAATGTATTTTTTGGAATTAAACAAATTGAGATTTTTGAGTTGAGTTCGATTCTTGTGCTCAAAAGTTTGATGAATATTAGGCCTGGTCTATTAGGATATTAAAGCGTGTTTTCCAAACTGCAGTTTGGACATTTACAATATGTGATGTGAGTTTGCCAAGAAGTTTGTGAGGCACTTATTTTCCAAGATAGATACTATTTTCGTCAGGTATGGAACTACCGTTAATATGCTGTGAATATTTATTTGATGTTTGCATACAGAAAAAATATATAGATATGGCGTTTAATACAAAGAGTTGCCTTTCGTAATCCTGTAAATCAATGCGTATTCGAATTTTTCGAACAACCCTATTCCATATGTGTAACTATTAAAATGCATATATTTAAACTGTTTTTGTCATTGGAATACTTTTGAGGTTAATGATCATAATTTTATATTGAAAAGTCACACAGCCATCTTAAAATTGTTACTGTATGGCCATTTTAAATATGTGAAATTGAATTCTGGCACGCATGACTAATTTGAAATAATTAAGTATGCAGAGTACCCTTTCTTTTCGTGTTACTATAGAAACAGAAAGGCAGAGAATAAAGAAGAGAAAACCTGTGAAAAAAGTTAACTACCCAGTTGCTATATGTCGTAAAGTGGTTTCCAATAATTATGTTGTTTGAATGGTGTTATTGAGCACACTTTAAGCCATATCTGAAGGTCGACTTTTTTTGGTAGAGCCAGACCGCCCTATAAGTAAGTAAGTAAGTAAGTAAATATTTTATTATAGTGACATGTGCATACAATATATATTACAAATAGTTATGTACAAATTACAAGCACCCGGTCCATTGGACCTATAAGTCACCTGTACTGATAAAGTAATAACAGTACGTGAAGTAGAAGTACTTAAAATATGGCAAGTTCAATCAAATTGCAATAGCTCAAACGAATATTATTTACAAACGCTAATCATTGTTGAAATGTGGTAATACAAGTCATTACATGGATGAATAAAAGATGTATGTTACTAAAATAGTTATATAGTGAATTAATTCAGCTAGATATATATTTAAATGTTCATAATAGCAGCATTATTAAGCAATTAACGGTATACATTTACTCATGAATACATAACGGTACGCCTACGGATGTACGCTTTTACAATAAATTTTGCAGATTTTCTTGGGTAATCCTTTAATAAATGACACATTTTCAGTTCTGTGTTTAAAGAAATAAACTCATTTTGTCTTAAAATTTCACCGAAAACATTAGTCCTGATATCATTATATAAACAACAAGCCAGTAAAAAGTGTTTCTCATCTTCTATGGCCGCTGTATCACAGAATCTACAAGTCCGACTCTCAACAGGCTCCCCAACATATCTTCCAGTCTCTATTCTTAACGGTAATATCCCAGTTCTAAATTAACACAATAACGATCGTTCGTATTTTGACAGATTCATTGTCATATAGTCTTCGCATTTAAAATCCAGTTTAAAAAGTCGGTATGTTCTCAATTTGGCCATGTTTGATACATCACGTGACCACTTGTCTGTATAATGTTGGTTTATTAAGCTATATGTCCTGGGTAGAACCAGTACTGTAGTCCTGGGTAGAACCAGTACTGTAGTCCTGGGTAGAACCAGTACTGTATACCTCCCGTCATGTATCACACTTAATATAATACACTATTGATAATTTTCGCTTTAAGTGTGCACTACCCATTTCCAACATGAAAATACCGTATTGCTTCAACATGTTCAATATGTAAACCTTTAATTACTTAGATGTGAATTTTTAAAGCGTATGATAAATCATATTTACTGAGAATTATTCCAGACGTACTAGCTAATCTGAACACATCCTGTAATGTGTATCGAATGGCGGTTTAAATAATATGTAACTCTCTAAAGACTCGCAACATCCCAGCTGTTATACGATTGGTTACGATGATAAAATAACTGTAGAACTAGCCGCAAGCTGGTACAAATAAATGCCTTTTCTTAATTTATTCTATTCGTATTGCAAAGAAATAACACACGCAAGTCAAAACGTTTCTAAAAGGATACCACTGTTGATAGCTACGATCCCATTTGCGAGGCAATCGATTTAATTACGCCCAATATAAATCATAATATGCGCGTATTGCAGTAAAAAAGCTTGATTTTTCTACGCCAGAATTAAGGCCCATAGTGAAATAACCCCTTTAAACTTTCCTTTTAAATGCATTGTTTACCTTCCAAACTCACACACAGTAACGTGGTTAACCATTTAAACGCGGAACATTTATTCCTGTTGGATAACATCTTTTCTTTGCTTAAGTATGCGTATATATATGTATATATATCTTCAAATACCTACATAATTCAAATCAAGAATCAGATAGACGTGTGTTTGCGGCATTCAAATTTGGTCTAAGAAATAAAACCTATTTTGAAGTCTCCGCCCCAGCTGCCTTTTCTGATGTTAATTTCACAATATAGCGTTGGCGGAAACTTCCGCCTCCTGTGCAAAGTAAATGATATGAACTACATATTTAATACATCTCAAAACTACTTTAGTATAAACAAGCATTGAATATACAATACAATTTGTGGTAGGGACATTCAAATATAGTCAGTAACTTAACATAACTTAAATCCGCGAAAAATATATTCATCCCAATCTTCTGAAATATCTGTTTTTACTTGATATTCACTAAACATGTTGCAGGGTTCGTTTTCGCAATAACTATATATTCATCTTACATGTATCAATACAACATACATCTTCGACTTAGGAAAAAAAGATAATGCAATATCTATATATTGTATGGTAAGATATGAATGACCTTTTGAAATCTCTTAAATCCAGCAAATGCTAATATACACATGATTACCATTCTTTAGACATTTTAAGTTTTAGTTATTCTACTTATATTAATTTACCATTAAATGTAAAATGTTTAGATGAGACTTTATTCATTTTCGGTCATTCAGAAACTTGTGTCAGGCATCCTCTCCAGGATTTCAAATTATGAATTAAACCCAGGCATTCTTGGAATTTGTACGTATTTAAATGTGTTTTTCCAAAATGTTTACAACATATATATCGTGTTTACAACATTTTGATATTTTGATAAAGGGGCTTTTTTGATACAGTGTAAAGTAAATAGGTTTTGGAGAAAGGTATTAAAGTGTTTCTCTCCTTGGAAATTTACAAATGGATCAATTATAAATTAAATAAAATCTAAAAAGTAATATAAAACCTCCAAGTTGTCTGGATCTTATGTTTGTTAAACACTGAAATATCAGCTAGTTGTTGTTTGACCTTGGAATCCGTCGCATTGTGTTAAATATTCCCACGTTGTATTACACCAGAAAATGAATCAATAGCAATAGTCTTTTGCGTCTTTTTACTAAGTATGAATGTAAATACGGTACTTTGCGAATACTAACATACATTAAAACTTATTGAACATTGAAGAAACTGAATACAGTGTGTGCTGAATTGCTGTATGTAGAACGTTCTTGCTTCCTGCAACTAACCGTTTCACCTTTTAACATCGATAAAGATTTCATTGCAAACCTGAGTTGCATGCAATTCCATGCAATAACATGCTGCCGCAGCATAATTGCTAGCATCTGATTTAATTGTAATCGAATATGTCAGTTTCTGTCTGTTGAAATACTGAAAATGTGATCCCTTGGAAGCAACAAACACAAACAAGAGAGAAAGGTAGCCGAATCGGTTTTATTGAATTTGTCCATGAAAGGTAATTAGAAGATGCAACACCTCTCACGCCTCCTTGCACTTTGTACCATTAGTCAATGTAAGCCTTGCGTTGCAAACACTTTATATCTTACATGACCTCCTATGAACACTAAAGCATCATTATAGTCTAATTTCGACCTTGTTTTAATAATGGAGAACAAATGTCTGGTCATTATTAGTGTAACATTTTATGCTGAAAGGTAACGAGAAACTACTAGTCCAAGACATTATTCTAATTGTATAGCTGTCTTAATTATGTAACCAAATCTAACCAAATCTAATGAGTTTTTTTCTGGCTAAATATTTGCAGTTCCAAAGTATCACCTACCGGTATATGTACCGGTCCCCACTGTGACCTCTTTATCAAAAGAAGGAATACAAATCAAACCGGATATGTAGTATTAAAAGAACACAGTCAACCATAAAACACATTCAAAACAAACAACAATTACACGAACAAAATAGAAACAAAATATGCGACACCATAAAGTAATATAAAAATATCGGTCAGGGAAAGTAGCATTCAAGGAGGACAGTCAACCACAAAACACAGAAACAAACACGTAAACAAACAAACAAGAAGGCAAAGCAATAATAAATGCAAACGACATCACAAACACAAAAGCGTTGACAATAGGGCTACCGCCTTGGAACGGTCAGTGGCAAAGTAGGCCACTGGGGGTCTAAATCGGTTCTAGGGTGCATCAAACCTCACACTTACCCTACTGTCAAAAGTGTTCATAATAAGGGTACCGCCTAGTAGAAGTGAGTGGCACACACGTTGCTGCGGTGTTAAACTAGGTTATAAGTTGCACCGAACCACACTCGTAACCAGCTACATATTGTGATGGTCCTTCTCGCTGAATTATTCGGATTTATGATAATACAATTTTGCAAAGGACATTCGAAGTTTATGGTAACGGTAGTCCTGATGAAGTAGCTTTGAAGTTATACAAAGGTTACGAATGTTAAAATCTTCAACGCGTCTACAAGATCTAGAAAAAATGAGTAAGTTGAAAAACATGTACGCTGTAAAAACAAATTAGGGAACATCCCCGTCCGAGTGAGGATAATAGACATTGTCAATATCAAATGTTTTGTCTTTGGATCATGCCAAAACATGTCCAACCAATCATTCGCCGTCTTCTTTCACTATCATATAGGATCATAGAGGATCACATTAATTTCTTAAATTCTACGATATTTAAAAATTCTTTATTTCTTCATTTCTGTTGACTGACCTTCTTGAATGCTACTTTCCATGTCCGATCTTTTTATATTTCTTTCTATCCCAGTTACAATGGACCTAGAGTTACAACGGACTTTGAATTTTATTAGTCCCATCTGTGGTTCAAAAACATTTTGTCTAGCCCATCCCATGTTGGACACTAACATGTGGAGACAAGGCAGGCACGATTGCCATTACCGCATAATGAATGGTTTTCTTGTAGATGATATGGAGGGGGCTTCCTTCCTCAGGTGTCGGGAGATGCCACAACGAATACACATGCTGGTGATTTCTTTTCTGCAGATCATTGTTGTAAATTGCAGGATGTTTTGTTAACGAACATTGTTTCCACCCATCTCATTTCCGTCATCAGAATTGTTGGCAATAGTGTAATGCTGATATTACTATGCAATCTGACTAAAAGTAGATAAATCATTCAGAAAACCAAAATGACTCATGTATAAAATGTTTAACAAACACCAACTACGTAGATATATATCAATTAGAAACAAGCAAGCTTTTACGCAGGCGTAAAATAGCTGCCGAAAGACAAGAAGTTAACATAATAATATATCAAGTCACGGGTGTTAAAACAATATTGAACAAAATAAATGTTGTCACAGAGACATAAACACGCCACGACCGTTTTTTCTTACATTCTTCCCGATTTTTACCATCAATTCTTCCTACCAAGCATTTTAAATCAATGTTGGCGACCTCGCTTCTTTCTGTTCAAATACCTTGACATGCCCTACATATTGATTACATCGACGTGCTAGAGGTACACATCAGCACATAAATACAATTGTTTAGACGTAAGGGATACGTGTGCGTTAGAGTGTGCATTACAACACATATAAACTGTTCACTGTTACCATGTATAATTATAAGATTACATTATGAAAGTGAAGTTATCAAAGTGAAAACTGTAAAGGATTGTTGCTACCTCAGGCTTACCATCAGCAATAATGAAAACCAATGAAAATTAAAAAAAATAAATAATGGAAATCAGCAGGCTTGAACCCTACCTTCCTGGGCACTAACACGGCGCCTCTATCAACTGCACTACTGAGGCTTGTAAAAGTTTCGTTGCTAATATACATATAATAGTAATGATTACATGCTACATTTCAGTAGACTGGTTTGCGAAAACGTCATTTCAGCATGTGAAATGTTAGCCTTTCAACATTACAAAATATGTGTTTATACCATTCAAGTTTTTTAGACGAGTTCTCTAGGAATTCAAGTTGTAAAGCATGCTTCTTGCCACTTACATGAGTCACAGTCTGTTATCCATAGACAGATATAAAAGCCATATAAGGGTCAGCTGCCTTCGGCAGCTGAATGAATTTGCGACATCACACACAGAAACATTTGTGCAATAAGGGAATGAATGAATGAATGGTGTTTTATGTCACGTCGACACATAAATAGGTCATATTGTGCGCAAAAACCGATGAATCATGAAACAATGAAGTAGTAATTAAAAATAATGTAAACGTATAAAGATAAAACTATCTACAAATAAAGGATGATATGGTAGCAGTATAAATTATGTATATATGTAAATCAAAAAATGCCCACCAACGGCTTGTAAACAAGTTAATATATATATGAAAATATTATATTGATTTATAAAGTCTGATTTCGTTAAGGAAATCTAAAACAAGACTAAAATCTATAGTATCAAATAACATCTGAACGGGTATTGGTAAAAATACCGCTTGGGATTTAAACTTGGGTTTACAATGCACCAAAGCTCACATTAATTCTTTCGTCACCCCCAATAAAACTGGACAATGTTAATAAAGTAATTACAGGCTGTCTGTATCTTCTAATAAAACTAGGCAGCCTTAGAGGGCAGTATAAGAGAAACATACATTTATGAATTAAAAACAAAACGAAAAGTATAAACAGCAATCAAGAAAGTACTCACTGACTTGGCAGAAGTCTTGTCAATGAACTGCCCTCAAACATATACTCAAACTGCTAATTAGTTGATACACTTCTAAATTGTTTATTATGTCATTCATATAATTATTCACATTCGATTAGAAACACTTCTAAACTGTATATTATTCTGTCTATCAATTAGGTAGTTACATCCTGCTCTGAATTTCCTTATTTGTTTGAATTATATTCCCCGGCGTTTTCTCTCCAGTTTTCTTTCGATTATGTCCAAATTTGTATCGCTTTCATGATGACAATATCAGATTTCACTTGTTGAATTGTTTTTATGCTCCTCGAAATTTTCGGGTAAGCATATAATCGCCGCTTTGTCCTTTCGTCTTTTCGTCCGTCCCAGTTTCGTCCGGAGCATATCTTCAAAACTACAGTTGGGACTATAATGAAACATTACACAATGATAGAAGGCAATGAGAGGAAGCGCAAGAACCGTAACTCCGTCATCATTCAATTTAGAGTTATTCCCTTTGTAAATTTATACTTATAATTTTCTCCGGAGCATAACTTAAAAACTACTAATGGGACTACAATGAAACTTCATACAGTGATAGAGGACAATTAGAGAAAGTGCAGAGTGTAAAAACCGTAACTCTGTCATCATTTAAATTATAGTTATTGCCCTTTGTAATGATATACTTAGATTTGATTTCCGGCGCATAACTTAAAAACTACAGATGGTACTACAATAAAAGTTCATACAATGATAGAAGACAAAATAGGAAGTACAGGGTGCAAGAATCGTAACTCTATCTTTATTTAAATTAGAGTTATTGCCCTTTGTAATGTTATACTTAGAATTTTTGTCCGGAGCATAACTTAACAACTACTGATGGGACTACAATGAAACTTCACACAATGATAACAGGCAATGAGAGGAAGTGCACAGTGTAATAATCGTAACCCTGTCTTCATGCAAATTAGAGTTATTTTCCTTTGTAAATTTATACTTAGAATGTTTGTCCGGAGCATAACTTAAAAACTATTGATGGGACTACAATGAAACTTCACACAATGATAAAAACAGTAAGAAGAAGTGCAGAATGCAAGATCATAACTATGTCTTCATTCAAATAAGAGTTATTGCCCTTTGTAATTGTATATTTATAGTTATTGTCCGGAGCAAAACTCAAAAAACACGAATGAAACTGCAATGAAACTTCACAAATGATGAAAACAATAAGAAGAAGTGCAGAGCACAAGAACCATAACTATTTCTTCATTCAAATTAGAGTTATTGCCCTTTGTAATTTTATACTTAAAATACTTGTCCGCAGAATTATTAAAAACACGCTCAATGGACTTTAATGTAACTTCACACAGTGGTGATTAAGAGTGGGCTATGCGAGTAAGTTCTGAGCACAAAATCATAACTCTGTCTTAATTAAAAATAGATTTATTGCCCTTTGGAATTTTATACTTATAATTTATGTCCGTAGCATAACTCAGAAACTACTAATTAGACTGCAATGGAAATTCACACAATGATAAAGGGCAATGAGAGAACGTGCAGAGATCTAAAACCAATTTTCGTTCAAATTAGAGTTATTGCCCTTTGTAATTTTATACTTGTAATTCTTGTCCGAAGCATAAGTCAAAAACTGGCAATGGACAGAAAGTTGAAAACAGCTGGGTGATACAAGGCCGTATGATACATTTCGGGGATCATCCATCGGTTCTACCGTTTTTCTTGTTTAATTATTCTAGTTATAAGGCATCTGTGTTATTGTTACTCTGTTGCTCCGTCGGATGTTTTCCGAAGAAACTGTTTTTTTTCTTATACACCCCCTGTTAATGATTACTGGTTGAAAACTTCCAAAGGTAAGGTTTACTACTTTAAATATAGCATCATGCTCATGAAACCCTTTTACACTTCCAACTTACATTGTACGTAACACTTCTTTAAAAACACATCCTTGTAATAAATTATCAATAAAATGAATAATTTTTTTTAAGTTATGCCGGTCATATTTGGCAGCAATTTCAAATAATCCAAATTGCAAAATATACAATAATACAATTAAAACAAATTGTATCAAAGACTATATTTCTACTATAAATGGACACGCGCATCCGAGGGTAAAAAGATGGAGGGAGAAACATGGTTGTTTCTAAAGCATTTAAGGCGGCAATAGTTTGATGAATGTCCTTCACTCCGTTTTGTCGTGTCCTTTACGGGTTTCCCACTGATGCTCTGACTTCGGACAAGTCATCGAGTATATGAGATTAGCATCTTAGGTTTAACTTATGTTTTGATATATTATATACATGAAGATTTCTGTGGTTTTTTTTGGTGCACCCTTGAACCGGTTTAAACTCCCTGGTGGTCCCTTTTGCCACTGACCGTTCCAAGGCGGTACCCCTGTTATCAACCCTTATATGTTTGTGATGTGCTTTTTACTGAATGTGTTTGTGATGCACTTTTTTAATCACCTTTGCTTTGTAATACTTGTTGGAGTCACTGTGTTCTGTGATGGAGTCACTGTGTTCTGTGATGGAGTCACTGTGTTCTGTGATGGAGTCACTGTGTTCTGTGATGGAGTCACTGTGTTCTGCGACTGCTACTCTTCCTGTTGGACTTGTAAGTGGTGCACTGAAAACCGCTGAAAGGAGGAAAATGGAGCGGTGTTTGCGATGAATAGATCGCGTAATGGAGGAAGTGTTTGTAAAGCAGTGTAAGTAAACAAACGTGTGAATTGTAGTTGCTTTTTATTTAAAGATAAATAAGATGGAAAATAGTACAAAATGAACATAATAATCACTACAGCACAAAACATTCAGAATTACTTGACCAAAGAAGCATAAGGTATCACTTCTTATTTGCCAACATAGAAACAATTATCTATTATTTTTGCAAATTATTAGAAATCTCATGAGATGGCAATCATACTCGTGCCATTTGTGCAGAAACGTAGCAAGTGCTTGAAGGCGATGATACTTGTTTGCACCAGCAGAACAATACATGGCATATAAATAACTTACAATGAAATGGAGTTTATATCGGACACAAAACATATTTTCATGATGGGGACACGGTTTCGACGAATACATATATACGAGACATTTTAAAACTCGATTTTACAGGTTAGAGTGAAAAACGTGATCAAAAGTGCAATTTAAGCAGTTTTCCGTGATCTATTGACGAAAATAGCCGACATGTAGATGACGTCACGCCTGTAGCATCAAATAAGTTATGGGGAAAAGCCGTACATTCCGAAATATAACAAAAATAGCAGGTGCGTGATACGGATAATACCGAAAGAAGAAATGAATAGTTAAGCTTAGTATAACAAAACTAAAAGACATTACCAGTATAAGTAGGATGAATAACATATATTAAGACAAAAGCAAATGTTAATCCATTTATTTATATCTTAAATTAGAACAATTAGAATGTATATAGGTAATAAATCTGTCAGATGTAATTAGATAATAAATAGAACCAGTGCCGTACCGCACATACCGGCGAACATTAATTTTGTATCAGTTATCATAAATAAAAATGTAATAATATTAAATTAACATTATTAAATAAATATCATGGGGTCAATTACATGGCCGAAATTATGCAATTACACGTTACAATGTAAATTGAAGGTGTGACAAACACTCAGGCAGATTTAAAGAGGGATTCGCACATCGTAAACAGCAGACAGGCAGCTACACATGACTTATCAGAAAAATATATACCAATAATGGAGTTTTCTATTACCCTTTCCCTTTAGTAACATCTCGAGCGAAGTCAGAAAAACAATAATTTCAACAGATCAATTATAGCATAGACATACATGATTAGAGATGCATACAATATATATAAAATATCATTTTCATTTATATAAACTATATCTATCCATAGCATAAGTACACCTAAATTTAAATAATATTATTTCAATTATCATGTTTGGTCTCTTTTATTTCATCTTACATCCTATATAAATATCTATTAGTTCGTTACACTCAGCTTAACTATTCATTACTGCTTTCGGTATTCTCCGTTTCACGCACCTGCTATTACCGTTATGTTTCGGATTGGACGGTACGGTACGGCGTTTACTCCTAACCTACAAAACTATGTTTAAACGAAATTCTCACGTACCGAGTCCTCAGCTAAGATGGCCTATTTTTTTGAGATATCGTGGCTAATGTTATCTTTTTAGCATTATAGATGTTATTTTCACGCCTAACCTTAGGAACCTTACGAAGTTTATTCGCTCAAACTTCCTTTGCATGTCTCTGTTCCCTACTAATTTCGCACATAGAGGTGTAGATAACGCTTTAAGCAAGTATCACATTTGTTTTCTATTTCCTTGTTATAGCTGTTATATATTGGTAGGAACAGTTTCTACAGATAGATGAAACAAGTATAAGTTAGGAATTAGACTGTTTTCATTGAAATTTTGCTTAAACTAAATGCGATCGCAAACGGCAACATGATCCCTAAGGTATGGTTATCTCAAAATAATTGAAATTCGTTTTGTCACTGACCGTTCATAGGCGGCACCCCTATCGTCAACACTTTTACGTCTGTGATCCCGCATACTTTGTTTCTAGTTTTTTTTTATGTAATTGTTGTTTGTGTTGCATGCGTGTTCGGGGTTGACTGTGTTTTGTGAATGCTACTTTTCATGTTCGACTTTTATATCTACATTTATACCTACCGTGTGCAATTACTGTGAATTGAAATTTTTCCCTTTAGTAATATACTGAACTCACTATTTAAAGTATTACCCGACACCATTCATAGTCGCTGTCTTTATAAAGCAAATGAAGTATTGTATCACCTACTAGATGCTACCGTAATACGCTATGTTCATATCAGTAGATACAAAGTGAACAGGAAATATGTATGCAAATGTGTATGCTAAATGTGTCCACATACTTGACTCATTTTGCTATGTTCAGCAACATATAGAAGCGTATGTTGAACCTGTCTTAATTGGGGAAAGTTATATTAGAATGTATGCAAGTGTTATGTAACTGTCATCATCCGTAGGTGTCTCCGTCGTAATCGGCCTGGATAGCTCTAAAAGAACTACATAATTACACATATGTATATATATTTTTCGGTATGTTTGTGTCGTCTAGTCCTCTATATAATGAGCATAGCAACACTAACTGATGTCGTACACTAAATAAGTTAATCGTCAATAGGATACGAAATTGGTAAATGTTTGCATAGAAATTAAGTCGGATAAACGGCAATCCCGTCTAGCAATGTCAGATACAGTTGATACCGTAATCACTGAACTTGTTTCATCTGTCAGCATATTGATGGTTCACATACCAAAATGTAATTAACTCAGTATCATTATCCCCAAAGTTGAATACCATACTATATATCCTTATCACTTCTGACATCATCTGAATACACGTCCATCAATACTAGATTGCTGCGTACAGAGCAAGAATGAGCAGGCCAGGTTTATGTCAAGTAAATGAATTATTTTAAGGTGTGTTGTTTGCAAGAAGTAGCACGTCAGCTTTATTGGGGAGAATGGGGAATGGGAAGAATGCTACATATCTAGTTAATTATGTTAATTTGTCTAATTGTTCTTTACTGTACAAGATGTATTGAATATTCCAACCTTAGGAATATGAAATACAAGTTCAAGGCGATCTTATATATCGACTAATAACTGCTTCCGGTTACAGATTGTGCGGATTAAATAATTTATAATGCATAATTTCAGCATTTCGTTTGAAATCATTTGTAAGGATAAACACGATACTCAGCTGGAACGATACATATATGGACAGTGTTAACATACATGTTTCTGTCAACAGTTGTACTATTTAAAGATATTGGCGAAGTTTGATATACGATTTAATTGTAACACCCGTCTGTTCGATACTTATAGACAAATAATGACCTATGTGTCTATTTACAAGCTGATTTAAAACAATGTTTCTTTAAAATAATAAAAAAATGAAGAGGGCAGAGCTGCGAATTAAACACTGTTTGAACGAACCAAAACACAATAAGGATAAGAAAGCCTTCTTGGCTTCCTTTGGATGTTTACCAGTGGTGTGTGATTCCAAAGGTAAGACAATTTCTTTTTAAATAAGTATGAAGTTAAACTAATCAAACTGAATACTCATCCTAATATATGCAATTTTCTATGTTTCCTTTGCTTCACCAACAGAGTATGAGTGTGGACATTTTGAAACGGCCGAACACTATACATACGAAATATTGCAGTCTCGGTTTGATTGAGACTGTTCATGAACGGTAGTGAAATATGCTTGCTACCGCTCACGCCCCACTAGCCCCGGGTTGAGCAGAACTCAATATTTATAAACTCAAAAGTACAGAATTTTAAAAATCCCGAAGATGGCATGCATATGGCGGTGGACAACACATTATAATTTTGCCATATTTATTTCCTTAATTTCCTCTTTTTTTTACACCTGAACGGTGTCGTGACAAAACATTTTTATGGCAATTTGGATTTTTAAAATATATGCTTCTTTGGTAATTAACATAGATTTACAAGAATACCATGTAGTCAAAAAGATAAGCATTACTTCAACTGTTTTAATTTTAATAATCCTATTTTTCTACATGTATGCATTTACGTATAGGGTGTAATGTCACTTTCAACAATAGTTCAGTCATAACACGTCGGTGTCTACTTGCAGCAATGAGCTGAATGCTTACATTTATAGCCGTAGATACAAGACATTTTACCCCACCCAGTCACATTACACCGAACAGACCAGTTCTAGAACTACCATTTATAATATAAACATCAAGCAAGGGAGCTACACATACCATTTTATCTTTTTGGTATGACCCGGTCGGTGATTGAACCCTTATGTATAAAGTGTTATTGATTTGTCAATGAAACGTAGAGTTACAGTTGAAAGTGATATTTAGAAAAAGGCATTTTTGAATGCGAAAACAATCAGTTTAAATGTCTTATGTATTAGTTAAAAATACAGTTCACGTTTTGTTTCTATCGTGCAATGTTAAGCAATGATTTAATTAAAATTATAATAACAGTAATCTGGTAATATGATGTACTGTGTGTTACATTGTTATGCCCATTGATTAAGTACAATGCGATAATATCTGCTTGTTTACGCAGTTGGAATTTGAGTTTTCACAAATGCAGTTAAACTGTTTACACAATGAGCTGTTGCATGACATTGACAGCACAATCGGTCATTCGTTACAAGGTTACAGCCATTATTTATTTCAAAACCAGTGAATTGTTAGATTATTTACGAACCACGTTAACTAACTTCAAATTGAATATTCACACAAGTTGTGGTGCCGCTTTGTTTCATTAGCCTATAATGAATGAGTTTGCCAACGAGCACAACGAAACATGTGTTTCATAATTACAGCTCTTGATTCTGGATGAGGTAAAGTCAGTTTATTTATGTGTTTTTGTGCAAAAACATTAGTAAAATGAATTCGACTTTTACACAATTTGATAAGATTGTACCATATTGGCGTTAGATGTTTTACGGCAGACTAATTGCGGATATTGATTAAGTCAAGATAAGTAACATTAATTCTCATTTTGTATAAAGCAAGGTGATCACATTTACTGGGTAAATATTCTAGATGGTCATTTAGCGGCTAATCTGAGCACATTCAGTAATGTGTATGGAATGGCTGATTCTGCAACGCTCTAAATGTTTCCAAACTTTCGACAAACAAAACGAAAAAATCAGGAACTTATTAAATCCGTTTTAGGTCAACCACCTGGAAAGTCTTTACTTTTAAGGTTTAAGTACTCGATGCTTTCTTGTCTCATCTTTCTATCCATTTCTTCACTTTAGCTGAATGACGAGTAAGCAGAATATTTTCATTCGAACAGATCCTTTGTTTAACACTGTACGCAGCATGTTCTCCGACCGCGTATTGACAAGGCGTCTGATAACGTCAGACATTTTCAAAATTCTTTATTTTAATAAGGGCATTGATTTTATTGATATACCAAGTATTTTTCGAGATAATCGTGTTTTGTTGATTCTATTCCTAAATATTTCAAATATTCCGAATATCCTATAATTTGTTATAAGTACAAAAAACAATTAGAAATATGATTTTCAACTACAACAACTTAGTGTCTGACCTTGATATAGTAAATAACACGCCTAAGCAACGCGACTGTAGAACATCTAAATTTAGATATGCTCCGGTCGGTCATGTCATTACTGGTAATTTTGATATTATAGATAAACGTATTCGGCATTTGTTTTTTTTTATAAATGTCCGAGTATTGATTGCCTTCTGTGATTGATTTTAATGCTTGTCGTGGTCAGATCTCCCAATCCATTGAGGAGTTTATTATTAAATGGTGTCGTAGAGAACATGCTGACCCTAACTCCCTTTCTACTTAAAAAAATACTATTTTTAACATCATAGATTAATTTATATACGGCTAACCCATCTCTACCTCCCCCTAGACCTAGGTTTTCATTTCCTAATTAAAACAATTAATCGGCAATCCAGGAATTTCATAATAAGTTTGTTTTAGTTCCTGCTGATAAAGCAGCTAATACTA
The DNA here is from genome assembly GCA_037043455.1 of Cyrtodaria siliqua. Classification (NCBI taxonomy): domain Eukaryota; kingdom Metazoa; phylum Mollusca; class Bivalvia; order Adapedonta; family Hiatellidae; genus Cyrtodaria; species Cyrtodaria siliqua. Next base: position 83,643 of record JAWPHD010002624.1, read on the forward strand.
TAATTATGTTTGACGCCTACCTTACGTCAATGTTTTACCTCTGGAACTTGGGAGTACTAATTCGTATATTCCAGTGCAATCTACTGATATGTTGTTTCGACGCATATCACTCAGTGCAGGATTTTCAAGGCTGCAATAGACGGGATTCCCAAATTACACAAACAACCGTATAAAAAGAAAGATATAAAACTAGGACAGGGAAAGTAGCATTTAATGACTACAGTCAACCACAAAACACAAAAACAAACACGCAAACAGACAAACGAGAAGGCAAAAATAATAAAACATGCAAACGACATCATAAACACAAAAGGGTTGACAATAGCCCGTTTTATTTCCAATTTTAGTTCTTTCACCACAAATATCTCTAAACTTTTAACATCTTGTTTTACTGTCGTTAAATATCACGTTAAACAAGATTGTGCTAAGGCTTATGAAAACTCTGGGACTAACTTATTTTTAGTCTATGAAACATTCAGACGATGTTGATAAAATTTGCAATAAACGTCAAGCTTCATCTATAAGTATTTACGATTTTTCTACATTATATACAACTTTACCACAAAAACTTATCAAAGACAAGCTTATTGCTCTCATTCAAAAAACATTTTCTAGGGAAAATACTACATTTTTGGCCTTTAACAATATTAAAGCGTTGTTTTACAAACAGCAGTTTGGACAATTACACTATGCGGATTTGCCATGAAGTTTGTGAATCACTTATTTTTCTATTAGATAATATTTTCGTCAGTTTACCGTTTATAGACAAAGTGTTGGTATCCCTTTGGGTACGAACTTGTTGCAGATTTGTTTTTATATTGCTATATAAGAGATTTCATGTTGGATCTTTCACGAGATACCCAGGCAGATGTTATTGAAGCCTTTAATGAAACCTCTCGGTATCTGGATGACATATTGAACATTGACAACCCTTTCTTTTCTACTATGGTTAATAAGCTATACCCTAAAGAACTTCTTTCGTAATTTAAAATCGGGAATTCAGGAATTCAATAAATTTGTTTTAGTTCCTGCCGATAAAGCTGCTAATAATGTAATTATTGTTTGACGCCTACATTACGTCAATGTTTTATCTCTGGAACTCGGCAGCACCAATTCGTATACTCCAGTACATTCTACTGAGGAGGATGTCGATTCCACACATATCACTCGGTGCACTAGTTTCAAGGCTGGGGTAGACGAAAAGCAAAACAAACTGCCTACTATGTACTGGATTCCTAAATTACATAAAAATCCATATAAGGCCCGCTTTATTTCGAATTTTAGTGCCTGCACTACAACAAACATATCCAAACTTTTAACTTCTTGTCTTACTGCCGTTAAAGATCACGTTAAACGATATTGTGATATAACTTATGAAACTCTGGGATTAATTTGTTTTGGTCTATATAATATTCAGGAGACGTTCTTGATAAAATGTTCAATAAACGTCAGGTTTCATCTATAAGCACTTATGATTTCTCTACACTGTATACAACTTTACCACATCAACTTATCAAAGACAAGCTAATTTCTGTTATTCAGAAACATTCGCTAGAGAAAATACTACATTTTTGGCCTGTAATAATATTAAAAAGTTTTTTACTAACGGCAGTTTAGACAATTATACTATGTGGACTTGCAATGAAGTTTGTGAAGCACTCATTTTCCTAATAGATAAATCATTCGTCAGGTATGGAACCACCGTTTATAGACAAATTGTTGGTATCCCTATGGGTACGAACTGTGCACAACTTGTCGCAGATTTGTTTTTATTTTGCTATGAAAGAGATTTAATTTTGAGTCTTTCACCAGATACCCAGGCAGATGTTATTGAAACCTTTAATGACTCCTCTCGGTGTCTGGATGACATATTGAACATTGACAACCCTTTCTTTCCAACTATGGTTAATAATATTTATCCTAAAGAACTTCAGCTTAACAAGGCTAATATATCTGATAATAACGCTTCTTTTGTTGATTTAGATCTCTGGATTCAAAATGGTGAAATAATTAGCAAAATCTACTACAAGTGAGATGATTTTAATTTTGACATTGTTAATTATCCCCACTTGGATGGGGATGTTCCCCTAACAACTTCTAATGGGGTTTATGTGTCTCAACGTACTCGTTTTGCAAGAGCTTGTACACGAGTTGAGGACTTTAATATTCGAATTAATATTCTTTGTATAACTAAAAAGCTACTCAATCAGGGTTACCTTCGTAAAACCTTTGCAAAATTTTATTATCGTAACCTTGATATTTTTTCCAAATATAAAAGTAATTTAAGGACTCTTCTGCGACAAGGACTATCACAACCTGACTTCTATGGTGATGTGATTTATAAACTTCGTAAGATTCTTGGTCATGATCACTTTCATACTGTCTTTGTTAAACTTGTTAAAAAGTTTATCAAAAGAGGTTATCACCCTATCATTTTGCAACGTACTGCATGCTTGGTGGTGGACCCTTTTACAGTTCGCCTCTATGCTTTCCTCTTTAATTGTACGATGACCGCACAGGCTGCGGACCCTATGATGACGCCTACCTAAAGCCCAATGGGACGGTGGCGTTTGATGTTTGTCTATGATCTTTCTTGTCGTGCCCTTAATGGTTTATTCTCTTGTTGCTCTGGCTTCTGCCAATTCATTGAGTACCTTTATTGTGGGTTTCTAGGCTATTGTTTTATTGTATTATATTTACACGAGCATATTTGTGTTTTACTTATAATTATTGCCTATTGATGCTGCCTTGTTGGTTAGAGATTAGATCATGGCGGGGATTTTTTTTTTACACTGTCCTGTATTAATGGGATGTCAGTAGGGTAAGTGGGAGGTTTGGTGCACCCTAGAACCGGTTCAAACCCCCAGTGGCCTTTGTTGCCACTGACCGTTTCAAGGCGGTAGCCCTATTGTCAACCCTTTTGTGTTTGTGATGTCGTTTGCAATTTTTATTACTTTTGCCTTCTCGTTTTCTGTTTGCGTGTTTGTTTTTGTGTTTTGTGGTTGACTGTCGTCCTTGAATGCTGCTTTCCCTGTCCGATATTTGTATTTTTCTTCAACTTAATGAACAAAGCTAATATTTCTGATACTAACGCTTCTTTTCTCGATTTACATCTCTCTATTGAAAATGGTGAAATATTTAGCAAAATCTATGACAAAAGAGATGATTTTAATTTTTATATAGTTAATTAACTTCTTATGTGGTCTATGTGTCTCAACTTCGTCTTTCTAGAGCTAGTACTCGAGTTGAGGACTTTAATATTTGTAATCTTTGCATAGCTAAAAGGCTACTCCATCAGGACTAACGTTACTTCGTAAAACTTCGTAAAACCTTTGCACACTTTTATTATCGTAACTCTGGCCTTCTTTCCAAATATAAAAGTAATCTGCGACAAGGACTATCACAACCTGACTTCTATGGTGACGTCATTTACAAACTTCGTAAGAACCTTGGTCATGATCACTTTCATACTTCTTTTGTTAAACTTGTTAAAATGCCACTGACCGTTCCAAGGCGGTAGCCCTAGTATCAACCATTTTTGCGTTTGTGACGTCATATGCCTTTATTCTTTATTAACATTGCCATTCATGTTGTCGTTTTGCGTGTTTTTTTTGTTTTTTGTCTGCATTCTTGTCTTGTCGTGCCCTCAATGATTTATTCCCTTGTTCCTCTGGCGTCTGCCAAGTCATTCAGTACCTTCATTGTGGCTTTCTAGGCTGTTGTTTTTATATATAAAAATACACGAGCATCTTTGTATTGGTTAAAGAATAGTTCATGGCGTGAATTTCTTTACTAACACTGTTCCGTTTTATTGGGATGACAGTAGGGTAAGTGAGAGGTTTGGTGCACCCTAGAACCTGGTTTAAACCCCAAGCGGCCTTTTTTGCCACTGATCGTTCCAAGGCGGTAGGCCTATTGTCAACCATTTCTGTGTTTATAACGTCATATGCCTTTATTCCGTATTAATTGCCATTCATGTTAGTCTTTTTGCGTGTGTTTGGGTTTACTGTGGTCTGTGAAAGCTGATTTTCACTCATACATCCGGTTTATACTGCCTTCCCCGTGATAGACACCGTGATACTTTGAAACTAATTGACATAGATTCCATTAGGTATTGCGGCAAACCTGTTTAAGATACCGAATATATTGAGAGACTACCTGCTTTAAGATACCCAAGCTATATTATATAATTATAATACAATTTATAATAATACACGTGTATTCAGATATCACCTGTGTTCAAACAACAAGTTTGCTCTTCCCGTAAGCAGTATTTTAATACAGTTTTGACTATAAATAGTTGTGTTTGTTGAATGGTGTTTTACATCATTTTAGCGCATTTTAGGCCATGTATGACGAATATTTTGTAGTAGAAGCATGCCACCCCATTTTTCCTGGGTAGAACCAGTACTGTATACCTCCCGCCATCCGTAAGAATCGACACTTTCTCACTTACAAGTGGAGCGTCCAGTGGGATTCGAACCCGTAGCGATGAGATGGTTTATAACGCAACGTCTCTAACCCTCGACCACGGAGACCCTCTTTGAATAGAAACGTATATAGACATGTATATGTCATTTTGTCGTTACATTAATTCGGCGGTACCTTAATTGTCTTAGTCTAAATATACATTTATCCCGTTTACGACATTTAGAATACTTGAAAGGACAGGGAACTGTTTGTGACTGTACATACGCATAGCTCGTGGAATAAATTAGTTAATCGGCAATTGGATTTGTCATTAGTAATTGGTTTGATAGAGGAATAAACGGCCAAACGTCAATCTGCTGTAACAATGCCAGACATTAGAGATTGGTGAATACCGTATTTGTTGTACTGTTAGTAAACACAATACAACATAGATGATTCAAAGTTAAAAATATGTTTCGGCATTAAAAGCTCAGTATAACGTTAGTTATACTTATCGTTTGTGACAATAAGTTTCCTATAAGACTTTATAGTGGAGTTTAAAAGAGTTACGACACGTAACGTTAAGTCAATGGTAATTGTTATCCTAGTGATAGCGTGTTATTTTTCAAGAGATAGTACGTCAAATGTTACGGAATCAAGGATCAAGACCTATAGATATATATAACTTCATGTGCGGTAATTGTTAGCTGCTTACATGTGTTAATCATCAATAGCATTGCTTTACAAAGCAACAATGGTGAAATGTAACATATCACATTGTTGAACGTGGAAATTGTTAGGATCATTAACGACGTTCGGTTTGCATTGATTAACCGTTTGGTGTGTTTGTGTTATTGGTTGAACGCATTAAGGTAGAGGAATTTGCATGATGCTCATTTAGATTTTTTTTTAAAAACAACAAACTATGATAAAAGATTAGTTGACAAATCTCTCGTTTTACCAAAAGCTGGATTATGCTACCAATCTAATGATATTTAGTTTATGAGATTATAGTATTTTCGCTATAATAGTTCAGTTGCTATATAACTATTAATATAATTGTTGTATTAATGCAACAAAAATGAAGAGAGCAGAACTTCGATTTAAATACAGGTTAAAAGAACAAGTGATTAGTAAGGATAATAAAACTACAACGAGAGGTTCATTTGGAGGATGTTTTCAAGCTTCGTGTAATGTCAAAGGTCAGTCAGTGTTATTTTTTAAAAAATATTCGTTGTACACGCCTAAAGACACACATGCATTTAATTGAAACAAATTACTACTGTTCACGAAATAGTCTATATGAGGATTTAAGGTTATGAGAAGTATTTTTGTTGTTGTGTTCAAAATACATTTTAATTGAATTCTGTGTAACTGAAATAACAATTAAATTACAAAACTAATATTTGATCATAATGATTTCAAATTGAAGAATAATAGAAATACTCTTGCGTCAATAATAGTAACAACATAATTAAACAGAAACCATCTACTTTTACTTTTTTTGGAATAATGAATGGTGTACCATAGAATTTCAAAATTTAAAGCTGTCAATATTTTAGACTCTAAATCTCCTCCAATCCTTTTAATACTCATCCTTAAGGATACATTTTCTTTTGCATTTCTTTATCTAGAAGTACAGTCGTTGAGCATGACCTTCTCCTTAATAGCTAGATATTGTATACACACAATAGTAGGCGTCTTACTTTTAAAAAAACAGAGGGTTTCATAAAAGATTTAGTGTCTTATTTAATCAAAATAGTACTTAGATATCTCCGCCATTTTGTTGATGTCGGAGTTTTCATTATAATACTGTTGAACTTGCTATTGTTTGTCGGAGGAATCGTATTGGTTTGATTGGTTAAATGGATAAATGAATGACAACTAATTACGTTGTACAGTTGTGTAATGGTAGCATTACGGCTAAGTAATCGTACGTTCATTTCCAGGCAGGATCGAACTTCGATCACTTGTCGAAATTATTTTTAAAATCAGTATTTTACACCTGACCAATTCTTCAAATGAGACTTGCCTATTAATGCTGCCTTGTTTGTTAGAGATTATAAACTGCATGGCGTGATATCTTTATTTACATTGTCCCGTTTATTGGGTTGACAATATGGTAAGAGTGAGGTGTTGGTGCAGTATAGAACTCGGTTTAAACCCCACCAGCGGCCCTTTTTTTGCCACTGACCTACCAAGGCGGTTGCACTATTGTCAACCCTTTTGTGTTTGTGATGTCTTATTTTGCCTATAAAGATATCCCCGCCAGGCAATATAAGTAAAACACATACATGATCATGCATATATCATATAAAATACCGTTATATGAGGATTTAGTTAGACGTTATCATAGGGTCCACAATCTGTCCGGTCATCGCACAATCAAACAGGAAAGCATAGTGGCGAACTGTAAATGGGTCAACCACTAAACATGCTTTAGGTTGCAAAACTGTAGATTCCTAATCTATTTAACACGTTTAATAAAGATTGTATGAAAATGATTATGACCAAGGATCTTACGAAGTTTGTAAATCACATCACCATAGAAGTCAGGTTGTGATAGTCCTTGTCGCAGAAGAGTTCTTAAATTACTTTTATATTTTAAAAGTAGATCAGGGTTACGATTATTCAATTTTGCAAAGGTTTTTCGAAGTTTATGGTACCGGTAGCCCTGCTGTGGAGAAACGTTTTAGTTGTACAGATATTACGAATATTAAAGTCAACACGACAACAAGCTCTAGAGAAACGAATAAGTTGAGAAACATAAGAAGTAGCTTGGGGAACATCTCCATCTAAATGGGGATAATTAACAATATCGAAATTAAAATCATCTCTCTTGTCATGGATTTTACAAATTAGTTCGCCATTTTCAGTAGGGAGATGTAAATCAAGAAAAGAAGCGACAGTATCAGAAATGTTAGCTTTGTGGAGTTGAAGTTCCTTAGGATAGATATTATTAACCATAGTAGAAAAGAAAGGATTGTCAATGTTCGATATGTCATCCAAATACCGAGAGGTGTCATTAAAGGCTTCAGTTATATCTGCCTGAGTATCGGTTGAAAGACCGTTAGTATAATCTAGCGAAAAAAATAAACATCGTTTGTTTAATATATAAAGTACAATGCGAGTAAAAAATATAAAGGTTTCTTATAACTGAGAACTTCCTCTTGTAAAGAGATAAAAAATATTTTCCATACTTCGATCAAAGCAAAGCATGTGATGGGTAGTTTACTTAGTTCACTGTACACCAGTTTGACTATAATTACTTTCGACATTTGCATCGTTACCCAGACTGCTATGTTTGTTATGCAGCAATTTATTAGCTGACAGAACTGTCTAGTTTCTTAGCAATTAAACCGTATTCGAATCTTGGAGATAAACAAAATATCGAACTTCGATGTAAGAACTTTGAGTTGAAGTTCCTCCGGACATTGTAAACCTAATCAGCCTGCGAGTTACTCTTACTCGCAGGCTGATCTGGGTTTACAATGGACACAAAGACTATTATAGTCCTGCTTAGCGGGTTAAGGGTTAAAAATCGGTACTTTGAGGTAATTGATCAATAACTGAGTCCATTGACCTATACCGAATGTGTCATTCGTTTTAAAATATTCATTGTAGATCGAGGTAATTTGAAGATTTGACCTGGAGATTTGGTGGAATCGGTCAAAATACAAAATGCTCAAATTCATAATCGAACGATTAAATATGAATGTTTCGACCCGATAAATGCATATTTGATGCGGTAGAAAGAAGGAGAGCAGTATACGAACACCAGCTAATATCTACATGTGGTGCTGTAATAATAAATACATAATAGAATGTAATAAACATTCAGCGTGTGTAATGCTAAAGGTTTTATGGTGTCTGCCTTCACGGTTAAGAAAAAGAAGGTATACAAGTCGAACAGGAAATGTAGCATTCAAGGCAAGACTATGTTTCCATTCACAAGTTATCATGCTGTACTCAACTACATACACACAAACAGACAAGCAGACAAGTGCTAGACTTCATCAGAACAAGATTACAATAGTATACTTTTATATTGTATATGTATCTTATATTTGTAACCATATTACACTATTATACTTGTTTATTGTATCTGTATCTTATACTTGTAACCATATTACAATAATATACTTGTATATTGTATCTGTATCTTATATTTGTAACAAGATTACAATCTTATACTTGTATATTGTATCTGTATCTTATACTTGTAACCATATTACACTATTATACTTGTTTATTGTATCTGTATCTTATATTTGTAACCATATTACAATAGTATACTTGTATATTGTATCTGTATCTTATAATTGTAACAAGATTACAGTCTTATACTTGTTTATTGTATCTGTATCTTATACTTGTAACCATATTACAATATTATACTTGTATATTGTATCTGTATCTTATACTTGTAACCATATTACACTATTATACTTGTATATTGTATCTGTATCTTATACTTGTAACAAGATAACAATATTATACTTGTATATTGTAAAATAGAAACAGAAGCATTGGAAACACAATAAATTGTACCAACTTATGTTGTCTACATATTACTGATAAGACTTGTCGATTATTATCAATGTAATGCAAACATAAAGTCTGATCAAAAGTTTCCAGAAATAATGTTTTTCTTCAAGAGAGAAGGCATAAATTGCATATTTGCTCTGCGAGTGTGCCACTGTATCAGTAAATCTTTTATAATGTATATGCATATTAAAAACCAAGCCGACTCTATTACAAAACCATTTATGTTAACCGTTCTTGTATTTTGATATTTTTATTTAAGAAATGGAGTAACATGGAATAATAGTGTATTATATCACGTTTTGTGAATTTTAAATTTTATACAATTGTAAATTATTTTTTATTGACATTTAACGTCAAGTCGTGAAAGAGCAGACGACAATTCGCATTAAACGATATTCTATTTCGATTGTAATACGTCACCTTAGATCACGCGCATATATTCTAATGATATATCGTAGATTATACGAGCAATTTAAAACCAGACTAATATCACCGGTATATTAGAATACTTGTCTTGCCCTCAGTTATATTGAAAATTTATCCCACGGTTGTTATCACTTATGCAAGACGTCAATAAAAGTGAGCCAACGCAATCAGTTTGCGCATTTTTGAAAACAGAAATTAAACGCTCAGCGTACATAGTAGTTTTTTTTACCCTGATATATTACTATACGCTTGTACGCAGTGCTTTTTTTTGCATACCGGATAAGGCGATCCGTGTTTTGCATGGATGCTGGAAAGCCTGATCTTATACAAGGGGGAAGATAAAAGTCGTGCACTGGTTATAAACAATGACAGTTCCATGACGTCATTGTGAAAATATTACACACAGCGTTAGTATAGTTGGCGATATCAACGCGCAGAGAATATAAATGGTATGCAAGAAAAAGAATCAACCATGGGTATCCGGTTCAGATTCGGAAATTCCAACACTCGGTATAATTGGTTTAATCGGGACCTCAGCAGAGCCTCGGTTCCGATAAAAATAATTATACCTCGTAATGGAAGTCCCGATCTTCACCGGATAACCATTAACGATTCTTATAATCTTAACTGTTAGTTGATAGAACAATTAAAAAAGATAGCCCACATGCCCACTAACCCTGATTAAAACACTCCAACGCGTCTAAGATAAGCACAATAAAGGTAACGAGATGTCAAATTACGGTGAAGGCAATTACAAGAGCATGGAAAAGAAAGAATGAATAGACAGTAAGGTGAATGTAATGAATGTAAACATTAGTACAGACTCAGTCCAAAACAATAAATAGTCTGTACCTGTGCTAAATGATAGGGTTATTACTGTTTGGCAATGTGTTTAATCATTGGCACACCATTTATTCAGGTGCAATGCATTCTGGTTATAGTAATTGCCCAATTTGCATTCCGACAGCAGTAATTGCCTAGACTGGACGTAATGAAAGTTGGAAATTTGCAGCTCTAACTTTAAAACAATTGACAGGGTTCATATAATAATATTATATATAATTTTGCATCGAAGATTAATAACGACTATAGAAGAACGCAGATCATAAATGAATGATTACCATACACCAGATACCCTTGGATGGTTTCAGTCATGAATACTGATTAAATATCTACTTGTTTATTTACTCTTAATACGCCTTTTTCTCTGTTAGATTTGGAACATTTTGTAAAATAACTGACAGGAATAAACCCTATGTCACAGAAGTTTAATATTCAACTAATGGAAATACATTATATAGTGGCTTTTTTAAAAGTAATATGAATAATGTTGTAACATTTGAATCGGATATGTATGCGGACATGTCGCTATAAGTATTTTGTCCCTGTATTTATATAATTAGACTAGGTTCTGTTGTAGCTTTTAGGGATACAGTGTTATCGCGACAAGTTGTTACATCAGTTATACAAACGTATAACGTTTGAGGTTTTTTGCTCCCAAAGGATCACCTTTATCAGTATTTATTAACATTCACACTAGCGTTCGTTTGGTGCAGTGTGGCGGCTGTAAAAAGTCTCCCCGTGCTACGAATCAGTAGTGTTATTTTTACTGGTCCTTTGGGACCAACAAGTCCAATATAGGTGGCTTTGAAGTAGAATACCGCTTAATCCGGTGCTAGTGGGCGTGAGAAGTGTTGCTTCTTTCATTACTTCTCATGAACAGACTCAATAAAACCGAGTCTGCTGCTTTATTCTCTTAATTGTTTTTTTTTGCTCCCAAAGGATCACCTTTATCAGTATTTATTATCCTGAATTACATGATCGATGCATCAAAGGTATCTGTAGTAATTTATACCATACTTGGTTGACATTTTTATGTTATTGCTAACAAATCATGGTTTGTTACAGAACTTCACCGATGGACATATTAAACCATTATCTATCGAACACAAACGTCTTATTTCAATCTAAATTTACAGTGCACAATATAAGGAACACATATCATTGCAAATATTTTACATACAAGAAAACAAAGATCCATCATTTGGACCATATACACAAAGACACATTTATTAAACTTTAAACATATTTCACTGCTAATATATAGTTTACCGGGAAATATAACAGATTTACGATGAAAAAAATGCGCCGAGTAACAAGTTCTAACAGCATAAAATTAAACACTTCCCAATTAACACTTTGAAATTGCAATGGCATGTGGCTGAAACATTGGCTAAACCAGATGTATATACATATACTTACAGATAAACAATTCAGCACATATCTAAAATAAAACAAACTATAAGCATCATTATTAATGTACTAATCATGTATGCTTTTATTTACAGATGGCCACATCAAGCCCAAGTTTGTCGATTTTCTGCGTACAAAGAACAGGCAAGAGCATAGGACCAGCGATTACGAGATTCCTAACCTTATCATAAGGCGTGGTCAGCAGTTTGACGTCAGTATAACCTTTGATAGAACATACTCCATACAGAATGACGAGCTCGTGCTTAAATTTGTGACTGGTAATATATATATATTTGATTTTTTTCTTAAATGTCACTTTTTTCAATAAAATAATTTTAGTCGGATTAACAATTCAAAAGTCATTTATAATTTCCATTACCATTACAAAACGATTCAACAGCCAATTTGTCATTGTTAAATAACCATTTACCATAGTTGAATAGCCATTTATTAATACTGTCTCTAAATCAGACAGTTCTCGTCGTTAATGACACGTAATCCTGAATGTGATGTGGATGTTATAATCTTATTTCAAACAAATAATACTTAATTCTCAGTTAATGGTCCGACAACTTTCGTCGCCCCTGTCTGTCTGTCTGTTTGTTTGTTTGTTTGTTACTACGGTGTTTTTACTGTCTGACTGTAACATTTGGTTGGTTGAATCCTAAACATTGATCCAATTCATAATATATGAGCCATAAGTGTAGGTGTTTGTGTGCGTGTGTTAAATGTTCGTCAATGCTCAGCGTATGATGTCACGTACTAGTATATCAGAGAATGTTGCACCTTTGTTAAGGAAATTTTAATCGCGTGGATTTCAAGTGTTTGTTTTCTGGCGTTCGTCATAGCTAGTTGGTATGGAGGTTATGTTCTTTCCAAAACTATATAGCGATACATACATTATAGCTAGTCTATGCTTATATCAAGTTTGTCTCAAAAGTATATAGACACACATTTCATTTGGAATACTAGTATGTCATCTCTCTAAAGAAATTGTCATCATATTATCTAATTTTAAAACAGAGAAAAAAGAGCAGAAAGAATAAGGTTTTCTGAGAATGGAAATAAAACAATTTATTATACCTCACTCAAAATTCTCTATGTAATTTCCCCATTCCCGATCAGTCAACAATTGGTAATGTTTCATGGTAATGTTTCATGGCATGAAACATTATCTCGTGCATACCGATCATTATCTCGTGCATTACCGATCAGTCAACAATTGGTAATGTTTCATGGTAATGTTTCATGGCATGAAACATTAAATCTTGAAAATTTGTTTCAAGTTCTTTATTGTTGTTAATAAAAAATAATTGCTGATTAAATGAATTTTGATGTTTGGTATAATAAAATAAATATCACATCCCATGGAGGGTGATAGAACATATTGTCAACCCTCGATGTGGTAATGTCCACCTCGGCTAAAGCCTCGGTGGACATTACCAATCTCGGGTTGACAATATGTTCTATCACCCTCCATGGGATGTGATATTTATATATTGTCGCCGATTTGCTCTTATCTAAAAGCTTCTCAGTAAAATAATATAAATTTGTGTTTACTGTGTTGAACATAATATGTATGTGAGAGTGTTAAATTACCTCTCAATAATAGACGCAGGAAAACCGGATCTGCTGCTTTATTCTCTTGGGTGTATTTGTTGCTTCCAAATGATATCTCTGATCAGTATTTATGAATATTCAAACTAGTGTTCGTTTAGTGCATGTGGCGGCGGCTGTAAAAAGTCTCCACGTGCTTTTTCCTTGTCCTTTGGGATCAACGAGCCCATTATAGGTGACGTTGCTTCTTACATGATCTCTCATAAACAGACTGAATAAAACGAATTCTGCCACTTTATTCTCTTGGTTGTGTTCGTTGCTTCCAAAAGATCTCCCTTATGAGTATTTATTTTACTGCGTTTAATATCTGTTTAATATATGTCTTCACAAACTTTTCGCGAGGCCGAAATCCTGAGTTCCATTAGTATAAACATGTTCGTTTATTAAAAGAAAACAATCAAATTCGTTAATTAACCACAATTAATTGTACGCATTTCCACACACTCTTCAACATTCGAAAAAAATCGTTCAACTATACAATATTATTATCGACATGGAAATAATTACCATTATTGGCACAAACAAGATGCAGTTTGTCAACCAATTATAAATGTAAAATATTGTTGCAAACAATGAAACAGTAGTAAAACTAACTAAAGAATCACATCCACCTTTGATTACACTGGTATGAAGTGCTTGTAAATATGACAGCAGGTATTGCTATCTTTTATTAACCAAGATTCATACTCATTCATAGACACAAACGTGTAGACATCTATTATGCGGCAATTTGAAGACAACATACAGTTTCTATGTATTATTGAAAGTAAACCGTCAACTTTGGCTACGAAACCGGTCTTCAAAACTCTGGCCATGTCTTTAGGGCATAAAATAATGCTTATGTGTCGATTAAAAGTCAAGATTTATTCACGGGTACTTAAAATACCCGTAATTGAATATGCGTAAAACGAATTAAGAGTTGCTAACTCATAATTCGACACTTTGGTAACGATAACCATAGGGTGATGGTTAAGGCGTATATATTGTAGTCATAGAGTTTGGATTCGCAACATATGTACGTTACATATTTACTATACCATTAGTAGGATCTAAAAGGGTGTACATTTGTTGTAAAATGTTACATGTTGTGGGCAGGCTGGTAGCTTTACTGTTCATTTACATAGAACGTCAATGTTACGGGGAAGCAGCACTGTTACCGTGTGCCTAACTTATGATGACAGTAGGGTAAGTGTGGTGGTAAGTTAGGTGCACCCTAGTGCACCCTAGAACCTGGTTTAAACCCTCAGCGGCCTTTTTTGCCAATGACCGTTCCAAGGCGGTAGCCCTTTTGTCAACCATTTTTGTGTTTGTGACGTCATATGCCTTTATTCCTTATTAACACTGCCATTCAATTTTGCCGTTTGGCGTGTTTTGGGGTTTCCTGTATTCTGTGAAGTCTGCGTTTCTTGTTCGACTTTTGTACTTATTTTTAATGTCACATACGTTGTGCATTGATAAACAAACCCGATTTATTCCGCATGCATATACACGTATAGACCTTTATACGCCTTGTTTACGAAACAACAACAAACAGATTGGATACCCTATGTTATACTTAATATATTTTATATATTATATATATATATATATAAATTACTCATATATTCCTGATAAATAATTATTTTAAAACTAAAACTTTACTTGTATGCAGGTCGACAACCGTTACAAAGTAAAGGAACAGTTGTACCAGTACACAGAGTTCAAGAGTTTAAACAGGCACAATGGGCATATCAGCTAGTTCGGGTGGAAGACAAGGTTGTCCACTTAAAGGTCTGTTCTTCTAACGATGCTATTGTTGGACGGTATAACCTCTTTATAGAAACAACACATAAAACTGAACAAGGAGAGATAGAAAAGTACAGATATTCACAGCCAGATGATATCTATTTGCTGTTTAATCCGTGGAATAAAGGTAATTCTGCACGTATTTTTTCATGACTTTCTTTAATTATATTATACAACAATGAATTTGATTAGATGAAAAGCACTATCGAAAATGCCAGTATCTGCGGTAAATGCAGTAAATACCTAGGTTTAAGTGGCGCTTTCATGAGTTACAAAAAAAAAATAATGCAAAACGACTACGACTATAAAATCTTTAACACTATAGCATAAATAATACTCTAATCTACTTGTTAGCTTAAAGAATGTAATAAAAATAGTTGTAAATGGGGGTTGGAGTTTTAAATGTATGTTATATACAGCGTCATAGATATTTCATAGTTGATACAAGTTTTATTTATTGTTTATTTGTCTTTACTATTGTCAGACTTTTGTTATAATATATGCCACTGAACTGTATACCTTTCATAAATATTAATTTTACATTATGTATGTGTCGTTGTGTAGATGACCAAGTATACCTTGAAGAGCAAACACACAGAGAAGAATATGTTTTGAATGAAACTGGAAGAATCTGGCTTGGCACAGTTGGAAAATTCTGCGTAAGGCCTTGGAACTTTGGACAGGTACTAAAGAAACGGCATTTATGCATGTCTGCCTTCATTACAATCATATAAGAGTATATTGTTTAAAATGTAATAGGTTAGCCTATTATCAGCTGCAAGTAAATATTCTTAAGTCATTGAACTGCTCTGTACAAGCTGAACTATAATAGCAAAAATCAAGATGCATTGGTATGGTAAAGCATTTAACGTTCAATACATCGGAAATTGAACAGCAAATAAAAAGACAACCAAATGCGAAATGCTTAATGCCTAAACAATGGAATGGAAGCAATGACCATTATATGTCATAACGTTATTAAAAGCATGTTGTTGGTTCAATGGTTCAAGTGCAGTATTTCTTACAAAACAATAATTGAAATAAACAGTACTCACGAATGTGTTGTAACATTTAATGTTGTTTTTTCTAGATGCTGTATCAGTGTTTTAACACATTCGTCTTAAAATGCTTAATTCCAGAAATTTAACGAGATTATGATTGTTGTATATGTTTTATATATAGTAGCTTGTTCATTGTCACATTTAATTCCATGATATCATGCAAGGTATATTGCCACAGAGTAATAATGTTACAAGGATGATATCTTCACTCATCTATTGTCACACTCAGTTTAGGTTTTAGACATTGATTATGCCATAAAATGTTCTATTTCGATACTCTATCATGATTTGTATTGCTGTCAGATACATTACGTATTGGTCTACTGTCACATAAACAAGTCGAATTTGATGATATCAATTCCGTTCATTGACGCATTTGTAAGTTTGATAATATTAACAATTACTGGTTCCTTGTCGAATGTGTTAGTTTGGTGACATATGAAATTTTGTCCGACCGCATGTATTAATTTAATGTTTTTTTTGCCGCATGTGTTAGTTTGAAAACACTAATATTCATTGTCAAACGTGTTCGCTTGATAAAATAAACACTGATTTATTGACGCGTAATTAGATGACGTCAGCAATGGTTCTTTGTCGTATTTGTAAATTTGAAGATATCGATAATGTGTTCATTTACACATAAATAATAATTTGATGATATCAATACCGATTATTGCCGCATGTGTAAAAGAAGATATAAAAGTTGAACAGGACATGTAGCATTCGAGGACCGCACTCCAGCCTTCGACCAAAATTTGTTCAGTGTCACTCTGGTTAAACTGCATAAAATTTGAGATATCATGACGGTTATATTGCCACATTTATTCAAGTTTGACGATGTGTGTCTCGTTGCTGCTATTGCTATAATGGAGAAGTCGGAACTGGGAGACCGAGCAAGGGGAAACGCCGTGCATGTCATACGCACATTGAGCAAAGTAGTAAGTGAATAGTTTTGCTATGTATAATTAACACAACTAATAGTATCAGTTTGGAGAAAATGGATAATTGTTAAATACACATCAACACATTCAGGAGGTTATCAAAGTAACCCAGATATAACAATAAGAGCAAGGGGATCAGATGAATATTGGAATTCTTACCAGATATCATTTACGCTCGGTATGGGAATAATGTTTATAGACCATTCGTTGGTATACTTATGGGTACCTAGCTGTCGCCTCTTGCCGCAGATTTATTTAATACATATACAATGAACGAGGTTTCATGCTAAGTATTTCGCCATGTACTCCGAGAGATATATCTAAAGCGTTTAACACATCTTAAGCTACCTAGATGGTATAATGAACATTGAAAATAAATATTAAATTTAGTGGGATTCTTTCGAAGCAACAATTTCAGTTTACTGTATTTAATATAATCTGACCTATATAACTTCCACTCAACACAGCATGTCATTTAATAGTATATCTATCTTCCTTCAAGTTGCTCGATGTCCTCTCTCTATTGAAATTGAAGAAAAAAATAGAGTCATGAGAGATTATTGACCTTTTGATATCGGTTGTTTCTTCGGCCCAACATCCTATCGTGGCATATATTTTTCGCTTTTGTTGTCCAACGTAGTAAAGGAGAATGCGCGCATTCAATCCTGTTAGTTGTCACTGGGATTTAAAACGTGTTGCTCACTATTGTCAATTATAGTATTCTTTGTGAATATAACACTATCCAATGAAAACAATTAATAAGACATTGCCGTCCATTCATCTTCTTAACTTGGTTCCGCTTAAGCCAGCGATTCCGTATGTCTATAATATCGATATTATATAAAAATATTTCCCCATAACTATCTCACTATTATATATGTTCCTTTTAAAGTTTAACAACAACGAACGAGACGGTGGTGTGCTTATCGGCAACTGGTCTGGCAAATATGATGACGGTGTACCTCCATACGCCTGGAACGGCAGTACGGCAGTACTCGAAGAGTTCCTCAAGAAAAGAAAAGGAGTAAAATATGGTCAATGTTGGACATTTGCGGCAGTTGCAACCACAGGTATACATTATATCCAGATATCCACACACATGTTTTATTTTTAAGATCTGTTTTGTAATTATTAGTAGACTTACAAAGTGTGTGTATTATTATTGTGCCATAGAACGGACAAAGCATTTAACTTGAACGAACTGTTTATATTTTACAAGCCTATTTTATTCGTCACTCAAAAGTCGTCATATGTACGGTTCCTTATTTCGTTTTTAATATGTTCGTCACTTTCCTAAGTATACCGGTAATATACCGTTCTCTGAAAAAGGTTGTACTAGACAGAAGTGTTATGCTTTTTAATCAAATTAAAACTTTAGTATGGTATGAAGTGAATGTTGTTTAACGACTCATCAACACAGTATAGGTTATTTAGAGTCGCCCCAGAGAGCGGGAAGGATACATAGGAATCCGGGAACCGTGCCCTACTCTTATTATCGAATAGATTCCTATGGTTCTTTAACGTGCTCGGAGGATAGACCGATACACGGGACCGCTCGGTTTACGTCCCCATTCGACGGACGAGGCTAATATTTAGGCTAACTGTACATCATTATCTTGGAAATTAATCAGGCTCCCAAACATTGATATGGTCTGGCCTGTTATTAATGGCTGAAATGATTTGGAAATATACGGATGTGAAACAATAGTTAAACTTTTTAATTTGATTCAATGTTAATGTTAATTTTCATATTTAGATATATTGTTCATAGTAAAGTAAAACTATTATATTATTAGTATTTCGTGCTCTTGGCATACCAACACGATGCGTTACCAGCTTCAAATCTGCCCATGATAGTGACTATAGCTCAGAGATGGATGCACATTGGTCAGTGGACGGTAAACCGAGAACATCAATGGACGATTCGGTTTGGTCAGTATTTAAAGTTTTTATAAAAGCATGGAAGTCCATTGCCTTATTTAAATTGTAACTGTACGAAATAGTACACAATATCTCAACTTAACCATATTTTTTATTTTATTAGTGATGTCATTATTTCAATTTCATAGGGTGATATTGCCAATTCAAATTGGTAACATTACTGATTTAAATCAGTGATTTCACCTGTTTAAACTGATCAGTTGTATTACGGATTTTAACATGAAAACTAATAAATTTGGGGAGAAAATAACAATTATCACCGAATAAAATAACACGGATTAGCGATACCATTTATTAAAATTGTTGACTGCGTTAAGATCTCCTATTTCCGTTCTGCCATACACATATACAATGATGTGTTTGTACCGAAGTTCTTTACATTACTAGTAATTAAATAAGATATAATGACCAATACACTTACTACTATGAAATTCAGATTTGGTGTTCATCACGTCATCCCATTGTAACGAATTCAATTCAAGTGAATATTTGAAGACGTATACTCTTTTATTTGCGGATGATACGATCTAAACGAAACAGCGCCCGTATTGCCAATGACCGGCTCAAGGCGTCACCCTATTGTCAACCCTTTTATAATTGCTGTGTCGCAAGCTTTGCTCCACAAACGTTACTTTTCTATGAACTGTATCAAATGTTGTTCAAATACATAGATCAATACGTATGCTCTCTCTATTTTAATGCATTTCGATACGATCGAAACGAACTAGAATCAGTTAATGATGCATTGAGATAGAACTGGTTGACAAATTATCTGCCACACTATCAGAAAGCAATGCATCTGAACGGAAAACATTCACCAAAGTATCCACCTGGGACTGTTCGCGACGAATAAACTCAATTGATGGATTAAATAAACGTGAACATTATCTTACAGAAATGACGTATAAATCTACAGAGGATGGCTTTTGTGATACGCGTCAATGCTAAGTGTATTATTGTTCGGTGCCAGCCTCCATCCTTGACACTGTGCACGCACGTTTAGCATAATTCGTACTAATTGTATCTCTAACAATATCAGACGGAATATTCGAATGATTGAGCGATATTATTTGGGGTAAACAGTTTGATAATGCACATGATGTACAAACAGTTTTTAAAGAGAACAGCATTTTAGTATTAGTATTCTGACAGACATTGATATGTTTAAATACCTTCTCATAATTCACGAATTACGGACATCATTACATATTATAGAAATTATTCCGACAGTTAACTGACACATATACTCAAAGATCGATTGATATCAACCACTGACGACAATTCAGAAGTTTCGACAGCAACAAAGACTACTGTATTTCAATATTAATGTCGACAGCAGACATACAACCCTATATATTCGAGCCATCTTAGTCACATAGGTTTCAAAATCACATTTTATTTCCTTTTGACACTGACGAAGACTAATTTATTTCCATTACTCTGTGTAATGATATATATATTTCATAAACTGACCTTCAACCTTTTCCGGTGTACATGCTGTTAATCTCCGTATGACCTTCGATATCTTCTTCACAATACTTCTACAGGGATTACCACGTTTGGAACGAATCATGGTGTAAGCGACCTGACCTCCCACCAGGTTTCGACGGTTGGCAAGCCTACGATTCTACGCCACAAGAATGCGTCGAAGGTAAACACCTCAATAAAATAATGGCTCAAGAGTACAATACATAATTATGATACTGGCGCTAGAAAAGTGTATCGTACGTTGCAATTGACGTAATTGCAAATTTATGCGTCCATTTTGTTTTACATTAATGTATTCAAACACTATTCTTATCTAATCTGCTAGTTTTCTTAATATTTCACTGTTGTTAAAATATTCGAAATAATTAAAAAAGAAAGGGTGTATATTATAACAAGTATCAGTAATGTTTGTTATTATAAACAGTCTTGACAAATGACGGTATTTGAGGCAACGCTGCACATGGGCACGCCAATTATGACGCCGTATGACTATAGCAAACGTCGCTTTATATGTTTGTATTGTGTGTAAGATCAATGATTTAAATATTACTTCTCACCCGTTTCGATAACAGACTGCTGCTTAAGCTTAAACCCATATAAGAAATCGGTCTTATCGAACTCGGTCTGATATGGGTTTTACCGGCGGAAATGAAGTCTGATATACAGCATTTGTACCTGGTTTTGATATTGGTAAACATAAAGTATTTCATAGTTGGAGATTTTGATTTGTATATTCAATCAAAACAATTTAATAATATTATCCTAACCGTTCACATATTGTTTTTGACTTTCATGGCGTGGATTTTTTTATTTACACTGTCCCGTTTTACTGGGATGACAGTAGGGTAAGTGTGAGGTTTGGTGCACCCTATAATCCGGTTTAAAACTCCAGCGGCCTTTTTTGCCACTGACCGTTCCAAGGCGGTAGCCCTGTTGTCAACCCTGGTGTGTGTGTGATGTATTATTTTGAATTTTATTTATTTTTTATATATTTGTTCTTTGTTTCTGTGTGTGTTTGTGGTTGACTGTCGACCTTGAATGCTACTTTTCCTGTTTGATGTTTATATCTATGTTTGTTTTATCTGTTTTTATTAGGGCTACGTGCGTTGGACCATTGAGTTAAACGGTGTGAAAAAGTATCTTTTCACCACCATAGAAACACCTTCTGTCTTCATTTCATTGCCTCTGTATTTCTGTTTGACACTTTTGACGTTTAACACTAAACTAAGTACAACTATGTTCTGTTTTATATGATGGTAATTTCGTATTTGATTAGGTGTGTTTACATGTGGCCCGGCTTCTGTGAAGGCAATAAAGCAGGGAGAAATATTCTATGGCTATGATTCGAAGTTTCTATTCGCCGAAGTGAACGGTGACCGCGTCCACTGGACGGTCGATCAGGAAGGGAATATGACGGCGATTGCCTGCGATGAAAGCATGATGGGAAAGTTTATCAGCACCAAGGCCGTCAGTACTATATCCAGAGAAGATCTCACAAATAACTACAAATATCCGGAGGGTTGGTTTTTGTACAGTATTACACTTCTTAATTACCATGTTACCGTACTATATTATGGTCTATACACATTTGTATTAATTTCATAAAAATATGAACACTATATAATGGGTGGTACATGTCAGTCGATAGTTTATGTAAAATGATTCCTTCTGCTGGAACATGACAAAGAAGTAAATTTAATTATTTAAACAGTTCGATGAAATTGTTGAGGAACTGTGCAAGTTAATCAGTTGTTCCAAACACAATCATAGAATTTCAGTGGAATTAAAGCGCTGCATTGAACGCTTCAGAAGCTACAATTTTGCATTTTCGCATCATCGTATTATTCAATCTCACGCTTACAGAAATATTTTGAGAACTCTAAACGCCATGAAAATAAACATATTAAATAAAATGCCTTGATAACTTACAGGATCAGAAGAAGAATCCGTTAGCTTAGAGCTGGCGCGGAGACTTAGTACTCGCAGAGTTATCGACATACAGCAATCAAGTGCCACCGACGTAGAATTCACGTTCAATGCCGACATGCAAAGGACGGGTGACTTTTGTGCAAATCTAAAAATTAGGAACACTGCTTCGGAGTCTAGGCTGGTGGATGTTCATTTATCAGCGATAGCATGTCGCTATACAGGAATTCCAAACTCAGAATTAAAGGAAACCAGTAGTGCAACTGTGTTGGAACCTAATGCTGGCGAGTTTATTAAAATTTTATATATATTTTCAAAGCTCGTTTAAGCTAAGACACACGATAAAAAACAAAGGTGCAAGAGCTGTTTCATGAACATAGACATCTCACTGAGTTTGCTTCCTTAACTCAATTATCTGAGATTAGCACTTTCCTATCAATCTCTGGAACATATATATATATATTTGTTTTTTTGTTTTGTTTCGAATAAACACTAACATTTCGTTAGAATAGGTTGAGAAATGTTGGTTGTAACACACAAACTATATTCATAGTTGATGCATACTATTGAAGTGTGTGTGTGTGTGTGTGTGTGTGTGTGTGTGTATTCCTGATGCGTATTGTCCCCTTTACTGTACTAGTACCCTGCAATAAGTGAATAACTTATATTACTGGGCGACTGACATATTATTCCACTATTTACCTGGTTTTGTCACTCTTGGAGAGTCCATAAACGCGCTCACTTACATACAAGACAACCACAATAACCTTATAAGTTTGTCCATGGTGACTTCACTTTGCTTGTTTAGATTAATAAAACCAAAAGATCCGTTCTATATACAATGAAAGCCTACAACTACGCACTGGAGCTTAATCTGTGTGTTTGTTTATTCTAATAAACTTTACTTATTAATGCTTATACGAACTATTTGTTTTACTGGAATTGACTTTTTCAGAGATGGAAATTTGTATAGCCCTAAAGTGCGTGGACTATATTGGAAGTGTGGACTCCGACAGTCACGTTAACATATATGCATTAGCCACAGTAAAAGAGACAGGACAGAGATTCATCACACAGGAGGCGCTGTGGATCGAGAAACCACACATAGAATTAAAGGTGTGTATCTTATTTCTTCGTAGTTAGGTCGGTTAGACTTTTCTCTTTAGTCACATACCGCACTTGACAACAGAGGCTTGAGTCGATGAATAATATGTTGTTTGAAGTCAAACTATTGTATATATAGAGGATCTTACATGAGTACTCACATTATTGAACGAATGTTAGATTCTATTTATCACATAACTAACATATCGACTTTTACTGCATTTTGCCTGTCGCTTTAACACGCGAAACCGCCATAAATCATGGGAATTGGATCATAGTTATTATTGATTTTTTTTGACAGAGCGTACTTTGCATAGTTATATAATTAGTTGAAAATATAGAATGTTGTTATTCCATTCCCACGTCTTAAGTTATATGATAAATTGAAGTTATTATACAGCAAATAAAGTAATAAAACCGACTAATTTCCCTTTTTATCACTAGTAACGATTGCATTGCCAAGATCTGGATCACTCTATTAGGCAAGTTTCAAAGCTGTAGTCATTGATCCATTATCAAACGGCTATCGTCTTGCTGGATAAAAATAAAGATGATGATGATGATGATAATATGTTACTACTACTACTACTACTACTACAATTACTTCTACTACTACTACTACTACTACTGCTACTACTACTACTACTATACTTTATTTAGAGAGGATAATAAAACGCATTTAGTTACAAACAAATCTTCCCAGCAGCTTTTTGCCATTGGCCGTTCCAAGGCGCAGGCCGGTAGCCCTATTGTCAACCCTTTTGTGTTTGTGATGTCATATATTGCGTTTTAATCATCTTTAAAGTTGTTATTTGTTTTTGTGTGTCATAAAAATATATATAAAAATCGAACAAGAAAAGTAGCATTCAAGGACGACAATCAACCACAATCACACACAGAAACAAAGAACAACTTTAGAGATGAATAATAATAAAAATAATACATCACACACACAACAGGGTTGACAATATGGCTACTGCCCTGGAACGGTCAGTGGCCAAAAAAGGCCGCTCGGGGTTTAAACCAGGTTATAGGGTGCCCCAAACCTCACACTTACCCTATTGTCATCCCAATAAACGGGACAGTGTAAATAAAGATATCCTCGCCAGGTTATAATCTCTAACAAACAAGGCATCATTATTCATTAAAACATGTACACATCGATGACATGCTATTATATATGTAGATAATGAACATTAGCTATCATTATTAGAACAAACAAAAATCATTGTACAACAATAAATTAATTATTTAAACAACAGAATATATACACAAGCAAACAAAACCTATGAGTTAATTTGTCAGAGTCGGACACAATACTGGCCATTGAAATAATGCTGACCTTTTTAAAATAATACAGAAATGTCAGAATTAATATCTATTGATGGATATATTGAAGCTGAACATTTGAAGAAAACAGGGGGTACGGAATAAAATAATAATACAGGTTAAATTCTTTTGAGTTTAAAAAAGAAAAAGCGGCTACAGTGCGATTTCGCCCAAACAAACCAGATATTACGTGGTCCCGTCTTAATTCCATTAAGCGATTAGAAAGCTTATATTAGCAGGATTTTATGACGGATATTGCGACAATAAGAAAGATAAAAATATCGGACAGGGAAAGCAGCATTCAAGGAGGGCAGTCAACCACAAAACCCAAAAACAAACACGCAAACAGACAAACGAGATGGCAAAAGTAATACAAAATGCAAACGACATCACAAACACAAAGGGGTTGACAATAGGGCTACCGCCTTGGAACGGTCAGTGGCAACACAGGCCACTGGGGGTTTAAACCGGTTCTATGGTGCACCAAACCTCACACTTACCCTACTGTCATCCCATTAAAACAGGACAGTGTAAATAAAGAAATCCCCGCCATGATCTAATCTCTAACCAACAAAGCAGCATCAATACGTAATATAAGTAAAACACAAATATGCTCGTGTAAATATAATACAAAAAAAACAATAGCCTAGAAAGCCACAATGAAGGTAGTCAATGACTTGGCAGAAGCCAGAGCAACAAGAGAATAAACCATTAAGGGCACGACAGGAAAGATCATAGACAAACATCAAACGCCACCGTCCCAATTGGCTTTAGGTAGGCGTCATCATCGGGCCCACAGCCTGTCCGGTCATCGTACAATTAAAGAGGAAAACATAGTGGCGAACTGTAAAAGGGCCCACCACCAAGCATGCAGTACGTTGCAAAATGATAGGGTCATAACCTCTTTTGATAAACTTTTTAACAAGTTTAACAAAGACAGTATGAAAGTAATCATGACCAAGAATCTTACGAACATCACCATAGAGGTCAGGTTGTGATAGTCCTTGTCGCAGAAGAGTCCTTAAATTACTTTTATATTTGGAAAGAAGATCAGGGTTACGATAATAAAATTTTGCAAAGGTTTTACGAAGTTTATGGTAACGGTAACCCTGATTGAGTAGCTTTTTAGTTATACAAAGATTACGAATATTAAAGTCCTCAACTCGAGTACAAGCTCTTGAAAAACGAATAAGTTGAGACACATACACCCCATAAGAAGTTGCTCGGGGAACATCCCCATCCAAGTGGGGGGTAATTAACAATATCAAAATTAAAATCATCTCTCTTGTCATAGATCTTGCTAATTATTTCACCATTTTCAATCGAGAGATCTAAATCAAGAAAAGAAGCGTTATTATCAGATATATTAGCTTTTTTAATCTGAAGTTCTTTAGAATAAATATTATCAACCATAGTTGGAAAGAAAGGGTTGTCAATGTTCAGTATGTCATCCAGATACCGAGAGGTGTCATTAAAAGCTTCAATAACATCTGCCTGTGTATCTGGTGAAAGACTCAACATGAAATCGTTTGCATAGTCAAATAAAAACAAATCTGCGACAAGTGGTGAACATACACATTTAGAAACATTGTTTACTGAAAAAATGCAACAACCTGTTTACATTACCTATTAAATGTTTTAATTTTACAATATGCACATGTTTAAGCCGAAATTAAGGATTTATTACATACCCCAGCCAACCCCGTTTTCGCTTCTTGGAGAAGGGATTGGATGGGGTAAGAAAGTTAATACTCGGACCTCGTAATAATATTGGTAAATCTGTTCAGACTGGTTTATTTGTATTGATCGACTGGCTACATAAGCAACATTGTTTAGTCTCTGACCGTTCCAGTGCTGTACCCCTATTGTCTCTGACTGTTCCAGTGCTGTACCCCTATTGTCTCTGACTGTTCCAGTGCTGTACCCCTATTGTCTCTGACTGTTCCAGTGCTGTACCCCTATTGTCTCTGACGTTTCCAGTGCTGTACCCCTATTGTCTCTGACTGTTCCAGTGCTGTACCCCTATTGTCTCTGACCGTTCCAGTGCTGTACCCCTATTGTCTCTGACGTTTCCAGTGCTGTACCCCTATTGTCTCTGACTGTTCCAGTGCTGTACCCCTATTGTCTCTGACTGTTCCAGTGCTGTACCCCTATTGTCTATGACCTTTCCAGTGCTGTACCCCTATTGTCTCTGACTGTTCCAGTGCTGTACCCCTATTGTCTCTGACCGTTCCAGTGCTGTACCCCTATTGTCTCTGACGTTTCCAGTGCTGTACCCCTATTGTCTCTGACGTTTCCAGTGCTGTACCCCTATTGTCTCTGACGTTTCCAGTGCTGTACCCCTATTGTCTCTGACGTTTCCAGTGCTGTACCCCTATTGTCTCTGACGTTTCCAGTGCTGTACCCCTATTGTCTCTGACGTTTCCAGTGCTGTACCCCTATTGTCTCTGACTGTTCCAGTGCTGTACCCCTATTGTCTCTGACGTTTCCAGTGTTGTACCTCTATTGTCTCTGACTGTTCCAGTGCTGTACCCCTATTGTCTCTGACGTTTCCAGTGCTGTACCCCTATTGTCTCTGACTGTTCCAGTGCTGTACCCCTATTGTCTCTGACGTTTCCAGTGTTGTACCCCTATTGTCTCTGACCGTTCCAGTACTGTACCCCTATTGTCTCTGACGTTTCCAGTGCTGTACCCCTATTGTCTCTGACGTTTCCAGTGCTGTACCCCTATTGTCTCTGACGTTTCCAGTGTTGTACCTCTATTGTCTCTGACTGTTCCAGTGCTGTACCCCTATTGTCTCTGACGTTTCCAGTGCTGTACCCCTATTGTCTCTGACTGTTCCAGTGCTGTACCCCTATTGTCTCTGACGTTTCCAGTGTTGTACCTCTATTGTCTCTGACTGTTCCAGTGCTGTACCCCTATTGTCTCTGACGTTTCCAGTGCTGTACCCCTATTGTCTCTGACTGTTCCAGTGTTGTACCCCTATTGTCTCTGACTGTTCCAGTGTTGTACCCCTATTGTCTCTGACTGTTCCAGTGTTGTACCCCTATTGTCTCTGACGTTTCCAGTGCTGTACCCCTATTGTCTCTGACTGTTCCAGTGTTGTACCCCTATTGTCTCTGACTGTTCCAGTGTTGTACCCCTATTGTCTCTGACGTTTCCAGTGCTGTACCCCTATTGTCTCTGACTGTTCCAGTGCTGTACCCCTATTGTCTCTGACGTTTCCAGTGTTGTACCTCTATTGTCTCTGACTGTTCCAGTGCTGTACCCCTATTGTCTCTGACGTTTCCAGTGCTGTACCCCTATTGTCTCTGACTGTTCCAGTGCTGTACCCCTATTGTCTCTGACGTTTCCAGTGTTGTACCCCTATTGTCTCTGACCGTTCCAGTGCTGTACCCCTATTGTCTCTGACGTTTCCTGTGCTGTACCCCTATCGTCTCTGACGTTTCCAGTGCTGTACCCCTATTTTCTCTGACGTTTCCAGTGTTGTACCTCTATTGTCTCTGACTGTTCCAGTGCTGTACCCCTATTGTCTCTGACGTTTCCAGTGCTGTACCCCTATTGTCTCTGACTGTTCCAGTGCTGTACCCCTATTGTCTCTGACGTTTCCAGTGTTGTACCTCTATTGTCTCTGACTGTTCCAGTGCTGTACCCCTATTGTCTCTGACGTTTCCAGTGCTGTACCCCTATTGTCTCTGACTGTTCCAGTGTTGTACCCCTATTGTCTCTGACTGTTCCAGTGTTGTACCCCTATTGTCTCTGACTGTTCCAGTGTTGTACCCCTATTGTCTCTGACGTTTCCAGTGCTGTACCCCTATTGTCTCTGACTGTTCCAGTGTTGTACCCCTATTGTCTCTGACTGTTCCAGTGTTGTACCCCTATTGTCTCTGACTGTTCCAGTGTTGTACCCCTATTGTCTCTGACGTTTCCAGTGCTGTACCCCTATTGTCTCTGACGTTTCCAGTGCTGTAATTCTATTGTCTCTGAAGTTTCCAGTGCTGTACCCCTATTGTCTCTGACGTTTCCAGTGTTGTACCCCTATTGTCTCTGACGTTTCCAGTGCTGTACCCCTATTGTCTCTGACGTTTCCAGTGCTGTACCCCTATTGTCAAACCTGTTATAATCGTGGTGTCTCATACTTCACCATTTCCTTCCAATTGTTGTTTGATATTTTTGCGTGAAATTTTGGTAGACTGTGTGTTCTGTGGATGCAACCTTTTCTTTTCGACTTGTATGCCTACATATATTGATAACTCTTAAAAGAGTTGTTGCCTCGTTTATAGAATAATGCTGTATTCCACGCCGATACTATTTGTTAGAATATAAATGTCTGGTTCCCATTCACGACCATTTTCATAAAGACGATAAGAGTATTTTTGATACCGCTCGGGAACTTTGGCAGACTTGGAGAAACATCAGATGTCTATATTGTTTTGTTAAACGTACGCTTAGTACAGGAAAGGGAGATAACTCTCTGAAAACTGGACGCTTATATTTGCTCACAGTGGTTCTCTCTTTTTTTAAGATTTATGTATGCTTATTTGGGGAAAACTAGCACGTTCATTGATCAAATTACTACGAAGCAATAAATAAAAGTGTCATCATCTTATTATAAAACAAAATTCGCCTCCATTTTCTTTTATGCTTTTGTGTAGTTTTTGAGTCGCCTTTTTAAGTTGAATAATGAAGTCATTCGATTGGTCTCAGATTTTCTTCGTCTGTTTACATTGGATGGAAATTTATATGTTGTTCTTTGTTTTTCAGACGGAGGGCAGCGCTAATATTGGGAAGCCTTTTGATGTCATCATTAAACTGGTCAATCCTCTCACTGTGCCTCTGACAAATGGACACATTCACATTGAAGGTCCAGGCATGCAACGTGTGTCGTCCTTGAAAGTCAAGTAAGACGATATCAATCAGATTATAATGTGTCTGGTATAACATCTGATTTTTAAAATTCATTAGCTTTTATTTCTTTCTTTGCATACACGTGTGTATGTGGCAAGATAAGCCCAAGGAAACGGGTGTCCATACTTCATTTACAAAGAAAGCTCTGTTGATATGTCTGTTATACGTTAGATGACAAAATATTTTAAATAATTTCTCAAACAAAATCCACTCATTCACTCTCTCTCACCCACCCGCTAAAAACCGACCGCCCGCTCGCGACTGCATTAATCATTCAATCGTGTGCATATACCTATATAACTATTTTTGTCATGAGTATTATTCACAGTTGTCTGTCTTTACAGACAAACAATCAGTATTTAGTTGTGAAACTATCGTAAACTCTTGATTGAATAAATAATTTATTATATTGTAAAGCATTTTTAATGGCGAGGTGTTCGCGGAGAATCTTTTTTTTCACTAGAAACATAAATAGGAAAATTATCCGTATTCTTTCAACAGATGCGTTACTGTAGATCGTTATCCGTTCATTATAGGATTATTGAGCTATTGTTACAAATTGCAATCCATGAAAACATAACCTTTAATTTGTAACCAAGTCAGGATGAGGAGATAATATTAAGCTTGTTTATACAGTTTGGGCTTTCATCTAGGTCATACAATGTTACCCATGTACGCCTTATTGTGTTTGTTGCTTAATTGTGTTTGTTGCTCTCAAAGGATCACCTTTATCAGTATTTATTAACATTCACACTAGCGTTCGTTTAGTGCAGTGTGGCGGCTGTAAACAGTCTCCCCGTGCTACGAATCAGTAGCGTTATTTGTTACTGGTCCTTTGGGACCAACGAGCCCAATATAGGTGGCTTTGAAGTAGAATACCGCTTAAGCCGGTACTAGGGGGCGTAAGAAGTGTTGCTTCTTTCATTACTTCTCATGAACAGACTCAATAAAACCGAGTCTGCTGCTTTATTCTCTTAATTGTGTTTGTTGCTCTCAAATGATCACCTTTATCAGTATGTATGCCAACCTTACTAACGCACTATTTATATAACCCTACACTCACTTAGTTGCGCTCGGTTTGATGTGTCTATCATAGTTTAATTAAAATTGGAAAGAAAAAACAACATAATATGATATGAAATTGAAACGGCCATTTATTTATTAAATGACATATTTGAAGTTTTTTCCAAACATACCAAACATGTTTAATGTTTAATTCCTTGAACTATATGAACTAATAGTTAGTAACATCAAAGGTGGGGATCTATATAAACGGCCATTTATTTATTAAATGACATATTTGAAGTTTTCCAAACATACCAAACATGTTTAATGTTTAATTCCTTGAACTATATGAACTAATAGTTAGCAACATCAAAGGTGGGTATCGGATTTCCAAACCATTAAACAAAACATGTTTAATGTTAAATTCCTGACATATTTGAAGTTTTCCAAACATACCAAACATGTTTAATGTTTAATTCCTTGAACTATATGAACTAATAGTTAGTAACATCAAAGGTGGGGATCTATATAAACGCCCACCATAGAAAATACATGTAATCATTAACATAGCAAATCATGTAATGTTTAACAAATCAAGGAATGATTAACATGCCAAATGCATGTAATGTTTAACAAATGAAGTAAAAGTGAGATATAAGAGAAATATGTGTGTAAGGGTGGGATGGTGGGAAATTAATAAAACACTAGACAAAGTAACAACCCATCATAAGACATATGATGATTACCGTAAATAATCGGATATATATAGTAAATCGTCAACAAGTACGGTTTGGAAAATTCCTTTGTGTTTTATTTTCTTCACACGGAAACGAGGCTGTGTATATCATGAGCGTGGCACGGCATAACAAACACACAAACACATGCCTTACAATAAGATTTACACGACATAACATACACACATATTTCTACCTATTTGTGAAGATATAAAAACATTGTTTAACAATAAGAATATATGATAAGCTAACATTATCTAAGCAAGTTGTCATAAAAGCATTTATTTAACAATAAATTTATATTTATGCCAACCATACTAACGCACTATTTATATAACCCTACACTCACTTAGTTGCGCTCGGTTTGATGTGTCTATCATAGTTTAATTAAAATTGGAAAGAAAAAACAACATAATATGATATGAAATTGAAACGGCCATTTATTTATTAAATGACATAATTAAAGTTTTCCAAACATATCAAACATGTTTAATGTTTAATTCCTTGAACTTTATGAACTAATAGTTAGTAACATCAAAGGTGGGGATCTATATAAACGCAACATATTGCTACACAATCTATGTCCATTTATCTTGAAGTAGATGTGCAAGCAAAAGTCTCCCCGTGCTACGAATCAGTAGTGTTATATTTTACTTGTCCTTTGGGACCAACGAGCCCAATATAGGTGGATTTGAAGTAGAATACCGCTTAAGCCGGTGCTAGGGGGCGTGAGAAGTGTGGCTTCTTTCATTACTTCTCATGAACAGACTCAATAAAACCGAGTATGTTGCTTTAATCTCTTAATTGTGTTTGTTGCTCTCAAAGGATCACCTTTATCAATATTTATTACAATCATTGTGTTCTAAACTAGACCGACATTATTGCAGAGAAACATTTCAAGTGTTCAGGTTTTCTAACTATAACTGGAAAATGAAGGTTTCGTATTGTTTAAGTTATTGCCCTTTGTTTACTTTAAGTTAGACATAGTATGTCCTATGAAACTATGTTATTATTGAACATGCTATTTTTAAACATTTCACCAAAATTGTTTTGAGGTAGCCAGCACGTTTAATTTGAATCATTTGAATTGTGTTTGTTTTAGTTAATCTATATTTCGACAAAACATGTTTTGAACATTGGACATTGTTATCATGGAAGATGTTCTGTGCTCTATGTGTCTTCTATTAGTGCACTGGATTGTTTAAAATCAATGTAGACTAATAGTGTTATTACTTACTGATCCGTTTGGGTCGTCAAGCCCAATCTTTATGGCTTTAAAGTACAGTATCGCTTAAGCTAGGGGCGTGAGAGGTGTTGCAGCAGCTTATATTAAATGTCATGAATAGACTAAATACAACCGTTTCTGCCACCTTTCTTTCTTGCTTTGGTGTGTTGCTTCCAGTATATTCCATATTCAGTATTTATTATCAGCCATCTATTCCAGATGATTAAAATGGAGCATGTTTAAAATAAGTTTGGTCAATGAATGCTACATTTTCTGTTTGACTTCTATATTTACTTTTGTTTATGCTGTTGCCTTCATTCGTAGTTGGTTGACCTGTGAACATGTGGGATGTTGTATACACCGATTATAAATTAGTTCAGAACAGTTAATCCTCAAACGTTTTAAATCTCTCAAACTGCAATGTAGAATTTGATAATCTCATATTTCTTTTATTTACAAATAAAGATGATGTTTTATTTACAGAAAAGCCATAGCTCCTGGTGAAGAAGTTCGGGAAACTGTTCAGATGAGGCCGAGGCGACTTGGACGGAAAGAGATAATAGCTAATTTCCAATGTAAACAGTTAAGTGATGTCACAGGTGTCACGGAAATTGACGTCATAGAAGAGTCCAGAACGTGATGTTTTAAAGTTGCACTCATATGTGTTTAAAGAATGCAAAAGGATGCAAACACGCCGTCCTGTCATAAAGATGAATTAAAGTATTACCAAAAACAATGGTTAAACATTATTGCTAAAATACGCTTGTTAAGTAACGAGTTTTCTTTCATGTTTATTTCCGAATAGAATTAGAACATTTACTTAAGCTTAAACGTCGAGTACAGCTTTATTTTTACGGAACACTTTTATCGAAACTTTAACTTAGATTAATGTCGTTTTACTTATGATTTCGATACGTTTGAGTGGTTTGTATATGGATATAGTGCTATAGAGATAGCTAATTAATTACAATTTCAACGACTAATCCATTATTTATTTCTAGAACATTCAAAGGTATCCGTTTTGTTTATCATTTGGAGGAACACTCAAGAAGAGTAAATAAGTACCTTGGTTTTCCGACATCAAAAGCTATAAAAGTCCGAAACGGTTAAATTATAGCCTATTTTAGAGTAAAATTTTCATTTTATTTTAATTAGTGTGTCGTCATATATTAATTAATGCACTCTCGATGCCAACGTCGTTTTAGCGAACGCTTGAAGCCAACTTCCTTGAAGTTTGTGTTAATTTTGATCACACGCCATTTCAGTTCAAAGAAGAATTGCATACCGGATAAGGCTATCCATGTTTTACATGGGGGATGGAAAGTCTTTTCGTTATGGGTAAAGATAAAAGTCACTTGCGCATCAACATCCGGTATGCAGGAAAACATGAAAAACGTTAGTAGCTGGCGGCGTCAACGCACAACATGTCTCTTATATGCAAGAAAAATATTCTATCTGGGTATTCGGTTCAGATAGGGAATTCCAACTCTCGGTATAAGTGGTTTAATCGGAACCTCGGCAGAGCCTCTGTTCCGATAAAACACATACTTTCGGTTGGAATTCTTCACCGGATACCCATGAAATATTCTTATAATGTATACTGTGTAACATATATCGGTTGATTTATAGAAACTATGTACCTATCAGTCTAACTATTATTGGGATTAAATACTGAAATTTAACATGTATATTCATCCCATTTGTTAACACTATTTATTTTGTATTGTGTTCATGTAATCATATTTTCATTGCATGTTTATTATGATCAAAAAAAATTAACAGATAATTGTATACACCTTTACACCTTCAAATTCGGAATGTTTTGACATCCAATTATTATTCTGGTTCAAAATATATTATTTCAAAAATTCGTAGTCCGTCTAGATAAGGTATTTGAAGTTCCATATTTATTGTGCAGTGCATATTTTAAGTGCTAGAATGTTGAAATGTTGAACCTACGACAATCTTTATAAACTCGATAATTTGCCAACATAATACCCATACTGTTCACGACGTGTATTGTTTTTGTCCATATAAACTTTATTTCAATACATATTCAAGACATGAAGCCGTTTTCTAATAAAGCGGAGGCAATATATTGGAATGAACGTTGGTATTTGCGTTATTTTTATTACCCTCTGATATTTACACATAGAAAGTGTGTTAAAAGAAATATAAAAAGATCGGACAGGGAAAGTAGCATTCAAGGAGGACAGTCAACCACAAAACACAGAAACAAACACACAAACAGACAAACAAGAAGGCAAAAGCAATAATAAATGCAAACGACATCACAAACACAAAAGGGTTGATAATAGGGCTACCGCCTTGGAACGGTCAGTGGCAAAGTAGGCCACTGGGGGTTTAAACCGGTTCTAGGGTGCACCAAACATGACACTTACCCTACTGTCAAAAGTGTTCATAATAGGGATACCGCCTAGGAGCAATGAGTGGCACACACGTTGCTGCGGTGTTAAACTAGGTTATAAGTTGCACCGAACCACACTCGTAACCATTTGCAGATTGTAATGGTTCTTGTCGCTGAATATTTCGGATTTATGATAATACAATTTTGCAAAGGACATTCGAAGTTTATGGTAACGGTAGTCCTGATGAAGTAGCTTTGAAGTTATACAAAAGGTTACAAATGTTAAAATCTTCAACCCGTCTACAAGCTCTAGAAAAAATGAGTAAGTTGAAAGACATACGCTGTAAGAAGTACATTGGGGAACATCCCCGTCCGAGTGAGGATAATAGACATTGTCAATATCAAATGTTTTGTTTTTGGATCATGCCAAAACATGTCCAACCAATCATTCGTCGTCTTCTTTCACTATCATATAGGATCATAGAGGATCACTTTAATTTCTTAAATTCTACGATATTTAACAATTCTTCATTTCTTCTATCCCAGTTACAATGGACCTAGAGTTACAATGGACTTTGAATTTTATTAGTCCCATCTGTGGTTCAAAAACATTTTGTCTAGCCCATGCCATGTTGGACACTAAAATGTGGAGACAAGGCATGCACGATTGCCATTACCGCAATATGAATGGTTTACACTGTAGAAGGTAGATGGTAGAAGGGGGCTTCCTTCCTCAGATGTCGGGAGATGCCACAACGAATACACATGCTGGTGATTTCGTTTCTGAAGATCGTTGTTGTAAATTGCAGGATGTTTTGTTGATGGACATTGTTTCCACACTTCTCGTTTTCGTCATCAGCATTGTTGGCAATAGTGTATTGCTGATATTGCTATGTAATCTGACTAAAAGTAGATAAAACATTCAGAAAACCAAAATGACTCATGTTTAAAGTGTTTAACTCACAACAACTACGTGGATGAATATCAATTAGAAATAAATTTGCGACATCACATACAGAAACATTTGTGCAATAAGGGCATCGCATCTAAACGGGTATTGGTAAAAATACCGCTTGGGATTTAAACTTGGGTTAACATTGCACAAAACCTCTCATTAACCCTTTCGTCACCCCCAATAAAACTGGACAATGTTAATAAAGTAATCACAGGTAGTCTGTATCTTCTAATAAAACTAGGCAGCTTTAGAGGGCAATATAAGAGAAACATACCTCACACTTACCCTACTGTCATCCCATTTAAACAGGACAGTGTAAATAAAGAAATCCCCGCCATGATCTAATCTCTAACCAACAAGGCAGCATCAATAGGCAATATAAGTAAAACACAAATATGCTCGTGTAAATATAATACAAAAAAACAATAGCCTAGAAAGCCACAATGAAAGTACTCAATGACTTGGCAGAAGCCAGAACAACAAGAGAATAAACCATTAATGGCACGACAGGACAGATCATAGACAAACATCAAACGCCACCGTCCAAATGGGCTTTATGTAGGCGTCATCATAGGGTCCACAGCCTGTCCGGTCAGTCGACTGTCTCTCAACATTGTGCCTTATTTTCATACATGATTGAACAAAAACAACATGTTATGACACTATTTTATATATAAGGTTAAATTTATTGACATTTTGAATTTTGCGACGGTATGTCAGTCGTTTAATGGTCGCAAATGTTGTTTAAAATCGACGCTTTAGGGCAGCCGTTAAAAATGATTTGCGACCATTTCGCTAAAGTCAAACTTGCAATAATGGTTAACCCGTTTCTAACGCATTTTCTTTTTGACAGTTTACTCACTGACGCATAGAAATAAAACTAAATCACGTCACGTTTGTTGACGGTTTAATGTCACATGACTGGATTTGCGACGGGTTATGCATTATTTAATAGTCACAACCTTTTAGAACGTCAACCACTCGGATTGCAGGATTTTTTTTCAAGGTTAGAGTCATTCTTAATAAAGCTGTTAAAAGTCGTGAAAGTATCATATACATAGAATATGACATAGTTATGCTCTGTCGCGAAGTTATCACTTAATAATCTTAAATAATGAGTATCGGCTTTATTGTTATAGAAAATGCAATAGTCGAACAGCAAACAAACGTTCCCAGGACGCAGTCATGCAAGATTACGCATTTTAAACAAGTACATGGATTATACATATATTTGAAAGTAAAGAGTGAATCATCAGGAACTTATTAGGTTGAACATATGAGTACGCACTCGGAACGGTCAATGACAAGAAATGGCAGTGGGGGTTAACACCGGGTTCTATGGTGCACCAATTCTCACTCATAGCGAAATAAAGTGTGTGATGTATGTAATTATGTTTTGCTCATCAATGATGGGCACTATATTAATTGTTTTTTTGTTTTGGTAACACCATTTTCTGTATTAAGAAATACACATAATTTGTACTTATAAAGAGTTCTAAAACACAAATAAACTTTACTTACATATCTACAGAAACATGAATTGTTGAACATATCATTTGACATAACCACGTTTTACTGTACACTAGTATTGAAAGAGTATGAGAGTGAGTGAACCTTTGGAAACGGCCGAACTCATTTTAACTAAATGTGCATTCAACTACCTTTATTTTTAGGATATTACTATTACAGCGAAATAGTATAACAACTGAGTTTAAGTATTACATTTTTAGTTGTTTTAGTCAATGATACATTTATACGTAACTGGTAACTTAAATGTTTTTTTGTTTAGAATAGTCTCCATATGTGTAATTAACATAAAGTATGCCCTATCATTAACCAAAATAGTATGTCTTTCAACTACATACCAGCGTTCATGTTAAAGATTGTTCCCATATATTAGCTATAATTATAAACAGAGTACATATGTTACAGAAATTTTTATGATTCTTTGTTACAAATTAGATAATTGTTAATGTCAGTTTAGTTGAAGAATCTAGATATTCACACATCCTATTAATATGTTAACCTTAATACAGAATAAAAGATATATCTGGCTTTAGTCTCGTCTAAGCTATGGTTTATATAGGACTATTTTTCTCGTTTTATGTATATGGATGCTCACAATGCTGCTGACAAAGCTACATTAGTCAATCTTTCTCACGAGGGAATTATTTCCCTTATCACAACAACAATGTTAATTAAACTGTTATATAACTCTATGCAAATATGTGATCCCTGGCGTGTGGCCAAATATGATCCCAGGGTCACCATTTAATCAATTTGGAAGAAGACTATAAGTTTATACTACATGAAAAAATATTAGACTCTAGCTCTTGTACTTCCAGAAAAGGTTTGTTTTAAACGATTGTCCTATATAACTCTATGTAAATATGTAGTCCCTTGGGCGAGGCCAAATATGACTTCATGGTCACCATTTTAATATTATAGCGGGCCATAAGCTTATGCCACATGCAACTTATTAGACCTCTAGCATTTAAGGTTTCAGAGAAAACGATTTTTGAATAAACCTGATTTTTATTTAAAAGGTGAAGATGACTCTTATAACAGAAACAGCTACCCTGTTGGCACCGCTATCATGGATTTTTCTTTCTCTACAATGTACTCCATAACATGGTACCAGTAAATATTTGCCACCTGAGATGGTAGCGAAACATTGTCGGGCTCATGGTCTATAACAGCTAAGCTCATAGTTTATAACAGCTAAGCTCATTGTATATAACAGCTAAGCTCATGGTCTATAACAGCTAAGCTCATGGTCTATAACAGCTAAGCTCATGGTCTATAACACCTAAGCTCATTGTATATAACAGCTAAGCTCATGGTCTATATCATCTAAACTCATTGTATATAACAGCTAAGCTCAAGGACTATAGCAGCTAAGCTCATGGACTATAACAGCTAAGCTCAGGGTCTATAACAACTAAGCTTATGGTCAAAAACAGCTAAGAATCATTATTATAATCAATGTCAATAACTTCGTAATTCAGACATCAATTGTGCTCACTGACAAACTTCAACAATATACGTGCATTGAAACATATTTGCAAAATTAAAATTGGTGACATGCGAAAGCTGTTTACCAAACTGTTCGCGTAAAATATTTTTAATTCCCGTATTTTAGATAATCAATGACATGATCATGTGTCTCATTTTCGAATCCGTCTATGAAATTGAAACAAACCTAAACTACATTTGGCGAACATTCGGGTTTAAAAGCATGCATATTGTAAAATTAACAACATACAAGAGATAATTGTTATATAGCTGATCTTTTTTTCCCCAGTAAAACATGTTTTTATTGTAAAAATAGCTGTTATTAAAACTGGATAATATAAGCCACGCCTCCGGTGACGTCATAATGTATATCAAAATCAACAACAGCGGTTAAAAATACATATCTGCACATATGTACATGCTTATAACTATGGGTATATCTCGGTTTTAAATCTTTGTAATTATATGCATACGAGTCTTATTCAGGTTTTGAATTGTCATCGGCAAACGCTCTTTCCATTTCAAGAAAACTGTACACCCCATATCCCCACCTATAAAAATTGAAACATATGTTTCGTAAATTAAATAATACAGGACTTCTTTAGCATAACTATGTGCGGCCAGAGGTAATTTGATCGGCATAATAGTTGTGCAAAATAAAAAAAATCTTTCAAGCTCTCACCCGATTTTAGACTTAGTGTCAAAAGAGAATGCTTGAGAATATCTACTGGTAATGAATCTCTTAAATGAAACTTTTTAAAAAAATAACAAAATTAATATTTAAAGTGTTTTATTTGCGATGATTTTCAATATTTGCATCTTCATGTTTGAGAGGAGATTTCCGATGACGCGTGAACTATTATATTTTGAACAAGATTGGGACATACAGACAATGATATTCTCCATAGTTCCGGAAATGTACTCTGTAAATCTTATGTTTCTATGATGTTTAGTCCAAATGCTTTTGTTGAAACGAGCACAATACTATTTGTGTTCGGGGAAAAAAGAAAGAAAAAAACCCAACACATTTCTTTTTCAACTCGCAATAGTAGTACTTAAGAAAAAAAACATTGTAAAAGTAATTACTTAATCTTGTCAATATATTCATCTGCTTTAATTTGATACGAATTATAGGATATTTGGATTAGTATTCCCACTAAATCGTACACAATTAATCCGATAAACTTAAGCTTGCACACTGTATCGATAGAGCGAAAGTCAGCTTTTCCCTCTGTATCGATAGAGCAAAAGTTGGCTCCACCCACAAAATCATCCCATCGCTTAATCGAATTAAAGCGGGACCACGTGCGACTTGGAACGGTCAGTAGGCAATACGGCCTATTGGTTGATGTTATGTGTACACAACCTCGCTATTAATCCTTCTTGACAAGACAATGTAAATAAAAGCATATCCCATTAAATGGAAATCTTTAACAATAAAGTCAACACCTAGACAAAAAAAAGTAAACGATACGCTTAAATGTTTTTGTAAATATATTTAAAAACACTTAATTAGAAACACCTCAAAATGTATGCATAATTTTACTTAATAAGCAAAGCAGTTGCACCCAAAGAGAATACAAATCTAAGATACGATCAAAAAACCTAAGGACGGAAGTTCATGGACCTACCTCCCTTTTCATGGTTTAAATAGCTTATATTGATAATTTTGATTATTTTCTTTCTTACAAATGTACACCCTTAATTCGCACAACGTACTATCAAGAACACCATATTATTGATTATAGTAGAACCGGTATGTCAGACATATTTTTCTGAGTATTCAAATGTGTACTATCCCGATATCCTGGATACCGATCCTTATGTGTAAGATTTGTTGTTGTTTTTTAAAACATTTTTTTGTTGTTTTAAATAACTTTAATGTTATATTTTATGCTGATTATATGTTGTTATTTTATGTAATTCAATTATTTAAACGAGATATTTATTATAACAAAGACTGCCATTAATTGATATTACCAATCAAAACGTAGCAAATGGGATGAACATATTAAAGGCTTACATACATGTTGCAACTTATAACAGTCCAGACATAATACCTTGCCATTGATAATTCTCTTGGTACACTGGTGGAGGGAGTATACTCATTAGAACAACACACACATACATACATTGACTTGAAAAGAATGACTATTCACAGGAGGCATTTTTCATCAGGACGACGGTGGTACAACGTAATAATCCATCGTAGTTCTGACATACAATTCACAGTGAAACTTTTTAGACGCCTTTTTTCGACGAAAATTGGACGTCAAAACCCAACGTTGTATCAATTGATGTTGGATTAAGAGTCAAAATGAAAGAGGTTCAGACCTCATTTGACGACGTTGCACCGACGTAAAATTCCAACGTTTTATTGACGTTGGATTAACAGTCAGGATGAAAGTTGTTCAGACGTCATTTTCCGACATTGTACCGACGTCAAAACCCATATTTGCATTGACATCGGATGTTGTATTTTTTCTACTTGTGATTTTCTCTCTCATTTTATGTTTTAGTTATATTATCCAACTTCTAAGGTTGGACAGTTTTATCCACGTTTCAGTTGTCTGACAAGCTGCAGAGTGGACAAAGTAGCAAACATTTTCTACTACACAAAGATCAATATTAATGATGGTTAACATAATATGAAAGCCATAGTTAATTTGTGTATATTTTTTATTAACTTTCAAACTGTTTATCTTTTTGTTTATTTCGTGCGTTTATATAGCTATTAGTCGAAAAATGTATACATATGTGATAAAATATACTGAACCAAAGCTCTAACGCACCACCTTCTTTTTTCGAATATTTATACACCTGTGTGTGCATAATAAAATTTTGACTGACACAGCAATTTGATCTTTTTTTTAATTTACAGTCGTTATTGACAAGATATTCTTCTCGTTCAGAATGCAAATTTGTTTTGATTTATTGATTGTTATTATTGAGATATTAAAGGTATTGTCAACTGGTACGATAGCTGTTTGGTTCAGTATAGTTAAAAACACACATTAAACAATAAAAGTTAAAGTCATCAACCAGGAAAATAATGTCTAAGATGTGTTTTATAAAATTATAATTACGTCCCTTT
Source organism: Cyrtodaria siliqua (assembly GCA_037043455.1). Taxonomy (NCBI): domain Eukaryota; kingdom Metazoa; phylum Mollusca; class Bivalvia; order Adapedonta; family Hiatellidae; genus Cyrtodaria; species Cyrtodaria siliqua. The sequence continues at coordinate 125,776 of JAWPHD010002624.1, forward strand.
AATGTGCCCGTGAAGATTTGTAACGCAACGTTGCATCGACGTCATATCAACTGTGGGATTATGTCGTTGCACACATGTATTATGACTGCAGTACAGAATGACATATGAAAATGAAGACTAGTTCGTATTTTGGCAATACCTTGGATATTCTTTTTGATATTGTTGATTTAAATGAAAAGTATAAGACAATCCAAAGTCATATGACGCCGCCCAGCAGGCATTTGATGTCAGTACAACGTTGGCACAACGTTATAACCTGGCATTGTAGTGGCAGTGATTTCACATTCAAAATGAAAGATTATGACGTAATTGTTCGATGTATGAAAGGACGTCAAAGATTGACGTCTAACGTACGTCAAACCCCAACCTTTTATCTGAAGTCAAATCAACGTAATTTGACGTCAAACCAACGTCGGTATAACATCATAAGCTTAAGTTGTAAAGAAGTTAGATTAACAGTGAAAATGAAAACGTTTAAAAGTTGTATTGACATTGCTTTTAAGTTAAAAACGTCAGTACGACGTCAAAACTTGACGTCTGTCAGATATTGTGGTATGGACGGCGTATTGACGTTGGAATAAGGTTACCCACGTCATGACCTCATATCAACATATATCCCACGTTGGTCCGACGTCCTGTGCCTGCTGGGTTGTGAACCCTAAACCTTTGGATATAACCGTATCATTGAAATAATGTAAAGTTTTAGCATTTTAGAGGTATGCATTTCAACGCATAAACAATTCTAATTACACATTATGTGTTTAAATAAAACTATAAAGACAGTTCGGGTCTTGTAAGAGAACTGGCGTGGCGCAGTTGGTAGCGCGATGGATTTGTAACTGGAGGCACCTGGTTCAATCCTCCGTGGTGCCATTGAGTTTCGTCGGTGTGTTCTTGGGCAAGACACTTTCCCTTAGCCTCGTCCGTCGGATGGGGACGTAAACCGGGCGGTCCCATGTATCGGTCTAACCTCCGAGCACGTTAAAGAACCATAGGAATCTATTCGATAATAAGAGTAGGGCACGTTTCCCGGATGCCTATGCATCCTTCCCCTCTCTCTCTCTCTTAATGTTGTTTAACGGTTAAACAACATTCAATTCAATTCTATTCGGGTCTTGTAAAGAACGAGTTATACATTGCATTTGATACAAATACATACTATATTATTCAAACACAAAAAGGGCAGCAATCTGCTTGAACAAGTTTAGTTTTTGCTGGTTATAGAAAACTACAGCTAATGGTAAGTTAATCATAAGTTATAAAACAAACATAGTAATGCCAATAAATGCCAACTGTTTCAAACACATCCCCGTAATAAAACCTGAAAACCTCTAGGGAAAACAGGAAAGCGGTAGAAACTCAAAATTATTGGAATTCGTGACTTTAAATTATATTTACTAATATTTCAAACCGATCAAATTAAGTGACTAAAAGAGAGAGCGAAATTTACATAAACAACATATACTATTACGATAGACTGGCTCCGACCACTGTTGCCTGCGAAAATGAGATCTTAATGTAGATGGATTGATCTGCCCCGGACAGCGTAGCCCGTAGAAACAGCATCAACATCGGATGCTGATGACATTTTATATTTAAAAGTCTGTGAAACTACAACACGCAATATGTAAGTGTCTTTGATAGAGAACACAACTATCTCCAAATGACGTAGGAACGCTCTTGTACCAACCGCCATGACTTGTTCAAGGCGATCCAATTTGTGTTCATCTGTTCGAACTTCAGTGCTGTTAATATAAAATGAATCCGACAGAAACGGAATATATTTGGGTTGGTAAGGATGTCCTAAATGCATAAATGGCAAAACCATGTTGAAATTAAAAATTGGCAACAGTGTTTTAAAAACGTACGAATCTGATCGACTGTGTAATGTAAAAATGATTTAATCATTCGGCTTACTCGGAGCAATATCGCTTCCATTGTAAAATATATCATTTAAATACATTTTCATAACAGATGTTTATTGTGTTGTATTTGCCAAAATATTAGCTTTAGTGGCTAGCTTCTAATATTTTCCCTAAATTTTGGGTAAAGTTTGCCTGGTTCTGTAGTGTGTTACAGTGATAAACAATATATGAGTTGGTCTATTTCCAATGTATTCGTTTATGTTTAATCAGTCAAAATTGTTTAGGTCTTAACTTCAATTCATTTAGTGCTACAGAACATGCAACTGATTAAATTTCTCCATTGTCATTCAATACACAGGCCCCTTTTCGATTCATAACCAAGGCAAACCGCTCCCTTTAAAAATGAGTATGATAATGGACTTTGATAAAAAAATAAGTACCCATTGTTACAGTATTTTTTCATAAAGTTGATGTTTTTAGGCCACAAATGCATATTTCAGGAAAAGAGTATTAATCTTCCCTGTTTAATAAACTATTTATATAATTCTTTGTTTGGACTGGTGGCGATTCCGCTTTGCTCATTATAGTATGTGGTATATACTGACTGCTTTTTTAATGTCAAACTACTATCATTGCCAATGGCCAGTAGGGTTTATGCCATGGTATGTTTTCCGTTGACCCATAACGTCTTTAATGTCAACACTTTAACACTTTCATTATACATCCGATCTTTACCAAACTTGCCCTAAGTGTTAACATCAATTAAAGCTCGGACAAGTTAAAAACACTAATATCGGATAACACACATCAGAGTAAATGACCTTGATTTAATGAAAAATGCTATAGTTTACCTTGTCAAAGGTCTAGCACATTCTTATTGCTTCCGATCTATACCAACCTTTACCAGAATCTTAATATTGATATTGGCTCTGAAAACATACACACGCTTATGTCAATAATCTCGGACGGGTTTGAAAAAATACACACGCTTATATCAAATAAAAAACATCAGAGTAATGGCAATTGATTTAATGAATACTATATTTTGTCATGTCAATACTTTAGCACCTTAATTTTGCATCCGATCTTTATCAAAAGAATCTTTATAGTGATGAAAACTATGACAATTTCGAAGACCACATATATTGTTCGCAGTTAATCAGTAGCCACTTACTTCAATTTTCGCCTGATCTTTACCAAACACATGTTCAGAATGTAAATATCACAAAATGCGTGAAGACCATCCACATCTGACTCGCACCTATCTGCATACGACACGACCTCCTCTCTCCGCCTCCAACCTCGTTGTTTTTAAATATGTTATTTTATGAAGTTACCGGTGTCATAGAAGAGAGCGTTGACAAAATCGCAAACTAGCGTCGTCGGACTAGAAAGAGCAGAGTTATGGCTCTTAAATATATGTTTAAATACTAAACTTCACTTTTTTAACACGCTAGCTCCTTCTGTTTTCTTTCGATCTATACCAACCAAACTCGTCCAAGATGTATCACGATCATATCCCCTCTCCCGTACCTGCTATACGAGCCATATTAGCAAGCAGAGCGTACACTCTTAGGTCTATCCCTTTCTTTTGAGTTGTTTAATCAGTTCTGTATTCGATAAGTACAGTGTGTCTAATAGGCATCATTGGGTTGGGTATTCAAGAGTTCACTTAATGCTGCTAATATATTCTCTTGCATTGATTTGTATGTATTTTTTTAAACAATATGTTTTGTCACGTATTTGAAATACAAAATAATAATTTAATATTTAATATATGCCTAAACTATGGGCGGCCATTACCGCCAAAAGTATGTTTTTAATAAATCATCCAGTCAAAGATGAATTATTTAATCGGTATTATATTTAATTCAATGTAACTTAAATTGATTCACTACTTTTTTTGAAACCATCTAATCAAACTTAAAACAATCCGATGCTTTGTGAAATAATCCGGAGTGTTTTTTCAAACCATCTAATCGAAATGCAATGCTAAACAGTTCAGTCGGAAACATGAATCAAAGCAAGAGAATGTGAACCAATTAAAAAATAACCCAGTAAATTTACCGATACGTGAAACAATATATAGGAAACTGAATTAATGTAAGACCAAAGCAAATTCTTCAATGACAGCAGAATCAATTTGACATAAAGACAAATGGCCGATACTGAACAGAATTAATACGATGTAAAGTGAATTAATTCAGTGCATTCCCAAACGTTGTGCGAGGGCGCCACTTGCACATACATAAGAACAGTTACTTCCCTTGATAAGCATTCCATGCGGTGTCCTGTTGGTGCCATCTTACCATCGCATCTTATGGTAAGATGCGATGGTAAGATGCGATGGTCGATGGTAAGTTGCGCTGGTAAGATGCGATGGTAAGATTCGATGGTAAGATGCGACGATAAGATGCGATGGTCGATGGTAAGATGCGATGGACCATCGACTATCGCATCTTAGCATCGACCATCGCATCTTACCATCACATCTTACCATCGACCATCGCATCTTACCATCGCATCAATCGTAATGTAAATTAGACCTCTTCTTCGTTCTATCTCTCTCTCTCTCTCTTCTCACTCTCTCTCTCTCTCTCTCTCTCAATATAATATCAGGTTTGTCAGTGAGACGATTTTATTAAATATTAAATTGATAAATATGTTAAGACGAGTGTAATGAAAACTATTCAACCATGAAAACTATTCAACCATGTTGGATGGGTGATTGGTTTTGGTTGAACAAAACCTGCTTTGTTCAATTTTAATTAATTTTCTGGCATGTTACCCTAAACACACATATGTTTTGTTTGGCCTTATTACGGAATTATAGCTCACCTATGTATCAGACTTCAAACTTCGGAATTTGGGAATTCAGAATTCGGAATTCAGAAGTACAACAAATTTGGCATTGTCACCTTTCTGTGACTGGGTTTGAGTAGGTTCCAGTGGGGAGAGGAAGGGTGGCAGGGAGCGCGCCTATATACATCCTCCAAAAACTACTCACCAACCTCGAATTGCGGACATCCTTGTTAAAACCTGGATCAATACCCTGCATGCGGATTGACTAGATAAATTCCAGACAGTCCCTGCACCAACAAGCTCTTAATGTTTCTTTAGGCCATCAGACAACTAGTAAAATATAAGTATGCGTGACCTTAAAAAGTGAGGCACTTTTTATGCATAGTTATAATCAATTAATGCCATTTAAAAAGTTGATTGTGAAATGTGTCAGCTTTCCTTTATATAAGTATGTTTAATGTGTTCCTCCAATATATGCACTCCTCACTCGCCCACAAACACTTGTTTGCAATATTCGGGAAAGGAAAACTTGGTCAAGTTCGATACCAAGAGTGGTCGTAGCATGTGTGTCATAAGTCGATGGTAAGATGCGATCGTAAGATGCAATGGTCGGTGGTAAGTTGAGATGGTAAGATTCGATGGTAAAATGCGATTGTCGATTGTAAGATGCGATGATCGATGGTACGATGCGATGGTCGATGGTAAGTTGCGATGGTAAGATGCGATGGTCGATGGTAAGATGCGATGGTCGATGGTAGGTTGCGATGGTAAGATGCGATGGTCGATGGTAAGATATGATGATCGATGGTAAGATGCGATAGTCGATGGTCCATCGCATCTTACCATCGACCATGGCATCTTACCACCGCATCTTACCACCGTATCTTACCATCGAACATCGCATCTTAACATCACATCTTGCCATAACAAGACACTGTATGGAATGCTTATCAAGGGAAGTAACTTTTGTCTAGCTTATTTATGTGCAAGTGGCGCCCTCGCACAACTGTTTGGGAATGCACTGAATTAATTCACTTTACATCGTATTAATTCTGTTCAGTATCGGCCATTTGTCTTTATGTCAAATTGATTCTGCTGTCATTGAATTGAGTGCTTTGGTCTTGCATTAATTCAGTTTCCTATAGATTGTTTCACGTATCGGTAAATTGACTGGGTTATTTTTAAATTGGTTCACATTCTCTTGCTTTGATTCATGTTTTCGACTGAACTGTTTAGCATTGCATTGAATCGTTTCAAGTTCGATTAGATGGTTTGAAAAAACACTCCGGATTATTTCACAAAGCATCGGATTGTTTTAAGTTTGATTAGATAGTTTCAAAAAAAGTAATGAATCAATTGCAGTTTCATTAAATTAAATATAATACCGATGAATTAATTATTCTTTGACTCGATGATTTATTAAAAACACACTTTTGGCGGCAATGGCCGCCCATACTAAACCTAAAGATATGGTCAATTTAAAAACAGAAATACAGACATAACACGTACACAATTACACAACTGCCAAAGGATCACTGTGAAGACATTAACATTTAACAACACGAAGTCCGAAGTATCACATAGTTAACTGTTTGCAACCCGAATGATATCACTGATTCATGTTCAATATTATAGGTTATTGAATTTGTATGGCTAAATATTACTTGGAAAGAGTTGCGCCAAAACAACGAGTTCCAAGTAATATTTAGCCATACAAATTCAATAACCATTTTATTGTATACTTTCATATTGTTTTCGAGCAATGCTAGTTGTATGACTATTACTTTCATTATATTTGTGTTATTTTTATAGCTTTCGATGGAATTCCTATAATGTCATTCAGTTTCATTTTGTGTGGATGATTATTTTGCGCGAAAACGACGTCGACGTCGGATGACGTCATTAAAAACGTCAAGCGATTTCTAACGTTTGTTTGCCATTCGATAACGTTAAAAATAGTGGGTGAGTGACCATTTCAATTATTTTATCAATTTCTGCGACAAAAGGTTGAACAAAAACACATCGTTTTTTTGTTGACACTATAGGCAGGATCCGTTGAAAGTAGTTCCTTATTTATATTTCGCGGCTCTTAGCAAGCGCGAGAAAAGATTCCAGTGCAATATCAATATGTGCAATATCGTAGAATATTGCACACTTAGCTCAATGCAAACTAAACAGGACAATATGAAAGTATACAATAAATCAACGAAGCGACACGTTTTTTTCTGGGAAAGCTGGTTCATGGAGACAAGTTGATAGTTTATAACATATAGGATTCACAGCTGTGTCAGATAAAATAATTAATAAGTATACATTGGAAAAATAGATTCTGATGTAGTTGTAGAAGATTTGTATCCATAAATGTATACACGGTACATATCATAACGTAATGTAGTTTAATACGAACTAAAACGTTCTCTATTCGGAAAAAAACAACAAATTAACAGATGCGATTTTTGAACAAAATGCAATTGTAGTCTATAAATTTACAAAACTGAATGGTAATACAATGGATAAGGAAATGGCGAAGGAAAGGAAAATAAGAGAGAATTTAGAAAAAAACATTGACTTACGTTTGATTAGTGCTGTGTGGCGCCGTAAAACGTTGCCCCGACTACAAATCAGTAGTGTTATTACTTACTGGTCCTTTGGGATCATCAATCCCAATCTTTGTTGCTTTAAAGCAGAATATCGATTAAGCCGGTGCTAGGAGGCGTGAGAGGTGTTGCACTTTACATTGCGTCTGACATTACCTCTCATAAACAGACTCAATAAAACCGAGTCTGCTATTTTTATCTTTTGTTTGTGTTTGTTGTTTTCAACGAATCCAGTTTTCAGTATTTATTACATTGTATTGCCTCACCAGGTAGCAACATACAACAACCACTAGATAAATGTTGATCACGAAGACAGTCACAAAAACGTGTCGAGGGACACCGACGAATACGCTTTTGTAGTTTATGTATGTTCAGTCTCAATGATAGATTCGTCGTTCGTATACTATGTTTTATATTTCGTAAGGACATATTTCCACCCATTTACACTTAGAGGGACGGGGATGGGGAGAATTTATATAGGTAACTATTAATCACTGTTAGACATATAATTGAACGATTAAAATGCAGTTCTTCAACTTTGAATCAAGATGCTGAGGCCCGTCCTATAAAACGTTTGTATAAAGACGTAGAAGCAGGTTTGTCTTTAGTATAGAGTATTGGTTTTATTTTTGTTATGAAAACAACAAATAATTATCACAAACGGTTTTATTTACTATAGCTAATGATGTTTGTTTTCTCCACACAACTGAACTACACAGCATTATATAGCTATATACTAGATACTATTAAATATAACAATGATTTTCAAAGAAAAAACTGTGACCTCACTTCATACGTATAGCAGAGATAATCAGTCATGTAGCTTGTTAGTAGAAAATATGCAACATTTTCATGCTTTTTTTTAATGACCAGATTATTATTTGGACACAATTGGCCCTTAAAGGGACACATGGCAATCTTGAGTTTTATTCAAACGTTAAAATTTGATACTCAATTTACTTATCCTGCGTCATTTTGACTTTAAAACTGCTTGCATATGATTAAATAGAAAAATGAGATTTCAATTTTCTTCACTATCTCGCCAAATTTTTAAATATATTATTGATGCACTATTATAAAAAATTAGTAATATGTAAACATAATTTGCTTTGCACTATTCTAACAATTACTATTAATGATTGAACAAATGCAAGTGAAGAGAAAAACTAACGGGACGCCGTGAGTTTTTAAAAAATCAAGATTGCCGTGTGTCCCTTTAAATACGTTGCTCTCTAGAAATACGGACATCTGGATATTCGTTTTCACTTGATTTGTTCAGATTATCTTATTGGCCAGATTACATAATTCAGGATGTTTATAAGTACGTAAGTAAATAAGTAAGTCAGTAATTCAGTAAGTAAATAAGAAATGTAAGTACGTAAGTAAGTAAATCGTTTATTATAGTGTCCAATGGACCTATAGGTCACCTTTACAAATTGTTCATATAATAAACGTGATATATTAAAGATATATACAAAAATATATTATCTACAAAATCTGTGTTCCGGATATCATAATCATATCAATTTTAGTTAAATATAAAATACGAGAATTTGAAACACAAGTATAATTATTATAAATGGCAGTAACATTAAATGTCAGGTCTTCATTCTATCTCTATAAGTTAACTGTGTTAATGACATGATATTTTGTAGTATAATTAGAATAACTTGGTATGAACTACATTATATATATACTAAGAAGTTTAATTTTAAACCGAAGACAATGTGTCAATTATTCGACTCCTTTGTTGGATCCATTTTGAATTATGGGTGTGAAGCCTGGGGGTTTTCTAAGTCAAAAGAAATTGAAAGGATTAACTTAAAATTTTGTAAATATATTTGAAATGTGTTAAGACTTCAACTAGCAATGCGGGTATTTACGGGGAACTTGGGCGGTATCCATTGTATATATTGAGCTATGTTAGAATCGTTAAATATTGGTGCAAAACAGTTAACTCTGACATTATTATAATTTCTATTATTTACAATAATTCAGTCAAAAACATAGAAAATTGGCGTAATAATTGGACTAGGAATGTTAAAAAGCTTATAAACGAGTACGTTTTTGGTTATGTTTGGAATAATCCAAATAGTGTTCCTTTGAAAACATTTTATACTGTTTTTAAACAGCGTTTAGTCGATTGTTTTGTTCAAAAGTGTAACAGCGATGTTGTAAATAATAGAGTTTTGTCAATGTATATACATTTTAAAGGAATATTTAAATATAAACCATATCTCGATATTTTGCCATATAAGTTGTTTTATCAAAACTAAGACTATCGTCGCATTCACTGCGAATTGAAACTTGGCGCTACTCACAGAACAGATTAGAAAGAAATCAATGTTATTGTACCATTTGTAATTCTAATGACATCGAAGATGAATACCATTTTGTTTTGATTTGTCCTGTATATTATAATTTAAGAAGAAAATACTATTATAAACGTCCAAGTGTTTTAAAATTCATAGAGCTAATGAAAACACGTAATAAGAAAGAGTTGTTTAATTTATCTTGGTTTATAAAAGAAGCATTTGATACTCGTAAAGATTTATTGTTTAATCAAACTAGGTTTATCCTCGAATGAAAAATATTATGAATTAATTATTTATGTTATTACTTTTGTGATAATGAGAACATAGTTGTCTTTTTAATTTAATATCTAATTTAATTTGCGTAAGTTAAAGTTCAGTGTCATTTTCACATATTTATTCAATTATTTAATATTACAAATTATTCAATAATACAATTTATTTGAACCTAGTGTGCAAAATTATGTTTTTGTTGTTTGTTTGTTTTGTTTATTCTGTCACGAATATGTTTGTATGTTGTATAGGATGATAAACTTGTAAAGTTTAAATCAATAAAAATATCTGTCTGTCTGTCTGTCTATATAAGTAAAGTGTTTAATTTCCATACATGGTACTTCATCTTCTGAGGATTACGATCACTAAATATTTAGCAAATTGTCTAGGAAAGTTCTTGACTAGATATATGAGTTCGTCAGGTTCGTTCATAATGAATTGTAAATAAGTACATTTTCTCTTATATAATTATAGAAAGAACATTTAACTTTATATAACGACTTGGTTCGACTGGGTTACCATAGGAAACGCGCTACTTTTGCATAATGTTACTTATGCTAGAAATTCAAACCGTTCTAAGGCGGTAGTCCTATTGTCAACCCTTTTGTGTTTGTGATGTCTTTTTTGGCCTTTTATTCATCTTTAAATTTGTTCTTTGTTTCTGTGTGTGTTTGTGGTTGACTGTCGTCCTTGAATGTTGCTTTTCCTGTTCGATTTTTCGATAATAGAGCACCATCTGTTAATTTTTCGAAAATCAGGCATATATCTTTTCGGGTAAACGTTTTTGTTTTGAGCAGATTTGGGTCCCTGCCTAAATGTCTTTACGTGTATTTAAAAAAACTTCAACAATATTTTCATTTCAGTATTCAATATTATTTTCACTAGAACATTCCGTGGGTGGGTGTATCGGTGGTGATTTTCAATCACTGTTAAATTAATGATAGATTTTTTGATCAAACAAAACTAACCATAAAACTTTTTTTCTTTCTATTAAGTATATATTCAAACCTCTCCAGATTAGGGCTGTAATACGGATGTTAGGACATTCCAAATAAACTTGAATATGAAAAAGTGTATGTTTGGATATTCCAAAGTAGTTATCGTATATGCGTAGACGTTATAAAATTTATAGAAACTCAATATGTTCTATTTGGTATATCTACTCCTCAAGAAAATTTAAGTTTACGGTAAAAAGTATTTACTTTGTATTATTAAAAATATAATTCATGTTGTTACTATTCTAGCTAAACATATGCAATCCGTTCATTAATAATAACAAGTGCTTATTATTTCTAGAAAATGAAATCATGCGAAGCGAAATTGTCTTATATTTAACGACTAGTAAAATAAGCCTTTCAATATAAATAAATAAATTAAATGCAAAGTTAAATATCTTTAGCCGCATCCAGTGTTTCGTAAATTACGTAGCAACTACACTCAAGTGATATGAAAACGCAACACGGGAATTTCCGCTATATATTGTATGTACAATATGCTGCTTTTAATCGAATGGTACATGGCTACGTAAGACCTTTCCTTTTGGAAAAAATACTAAAACAACAAATAATACAGCAAATAGTATTCCTTCAATGTTTCATTATTCACAGAGTACGCGTTTGGCTCAATCATGTGAGCAAACTTAGGATGCAACATTTTGCAAACTATTTACGTTAAATACAGTACTGAACTAGCTCAATTTTTCAAAGAGCTACTTTAACATTTATGAAGTTCTTGTTACAAAGTGTAGTGTGATTAAAACGTCTACAACATCACAGTTGTGTCCTTTCTCTAGTTAACTGCAACTTTCTTTTTAAAAAACATCTTGGGATTTCTTTGGAATATTATGTGCAATTAAGTGTGCAGTATATACAATATATAGTGGAAATTCCCGTGTTGCGTTTTCATATCACTTGAGTGTATAACATAATACAGTAAAAACCTATAACTTGTGTCCAATCGTGGTAAAACATGTAGGTCAGTCATCATTATCTCACGTCAAACACCAATTTGCTACACCACTAATCTCGAGACACGACGATATTGCCTGTAAATTAATCTGTAAATTAATCAGTATCTTGTGCATTGACACAAACATATTGCTATCAAACACATATATTGCTATCAGAAAATTCTCACCGGTCGGATGATTGCACGACAGATAATATGACATATGTTAACCTCATTGTCACCCACAGTTACCAAAACACAAATATGTACCGCGTGCCTTATGTTAGTTGCAAAAATGACACCATACCTATCTTTATATTGCGTTTTATATCTTCGTGATCCATGCCAGGCGAGTTTACTAAATAATACATTGTCGTCGCCTGTCGTCGTAGTCCGTCCATCGTCGCTAAGTAGCTCATAATATTATTGTGAAATAATTTTAGTAAATGGTTTTAGGCAGTTTTCTTTTGTAAAGATTTGACCCCAGTGGTCCACCGGGCAATTTTCGTGCAAAGCCGGGCACCTGGGTAGATCCACCGACGTTTCGCAAGCCATCTGAAAAAGCTTCCTCGCTTAAAATAAAAGCAAGAGTTATACAACCCGGCTCTGTGGTGTCATCTAATGATGCCGAAAACATTTGTGAAGTTTCATTCCATTATGTAAAGCGGTTTGGGAGATACAAGCTTACATACAAACTTTAACCTGTTAACCAAGCTTGCATACAAACTTTAACCGAGTTTTGTAAGTATAAAAGGGGCCATAATTTTGTTAAAATAAAAGCATTAGTTACAGAACCCAGCTCTGCGGTGTCACTCTATGATGCTGAAGACATGTGTTAAGTTTCAATCCATTATGTAAAGTGGTTTGGCAGATACAAGCTTACATACAACTTTAACCAAGGAACGAAGACAACAACGACAACAACAACTATCAAGTGATGACAATACATGTAGCTGTTTTTCCTTCTGAAAAGTCGAGCTAAAATGTAGACCCTCGGCCATTTTTGTGTTTTCGGTTAAAATCTGACCTTTGATGCCAACCTGTTCCCTTGAAAATTACCCCGAGATACGGTAAGTTGGCGTCTATGATATTACAAATAAGGCCAAAACAAACAAACACTTGTGTTTCCTGTAAAAGACTGGAAAAACAAGAGGGCCTGTATCGCTCTACTGGCTGTATGGTGTCCATGGTTGGTGGGAATAACTGACGTTTTTGTTTCATTTTTCCCCCTTTGTTCAACTGCATAAAATAAAAATCACTCCACTATTATAATTTTAAAAACATCCAGAACACATCCAGAACACTTAAAAAACTGAGGTGTTTGTTCGGGGTTAAAAACAATGGGTCAGTCGGATTAAAAATATGTTGAAAGCTATGTTTTCAACTAGCATGCTACTGTATACAAGAATTTCTTTGAATTTATATTCCCCGCCAACGTATGCTAATTGTATTCTGGGTAGAACTATAGAGTACAGACAGAAAAGTAAAGTAATGAAAACAACGTTTTATTTTTATTATTATATTTTTTTTTGTGGTGTTGGTGGTGGGGGCAGGGTGGGGGGTGGGAGCGTGTTAGGGCTCTGCATGTCTTGATGGGGTGAGTACTTGGGCCAATTTCTTTGAAAATCCTTCCGAACATGTGAGAGTTATGGAGCAGACACACAATTGACCTTATTATATGCATACAATAACTATTTGACCTTTATGATGACCCTTATGACCTAGACTTTGAAGACACAGATTCAGATTTTGAGTTCTGCACGTCGTGTCGATGAGTATTTGTGCCAATTTAGTTCAAAATCTCTCCCAGCAGCACATATAGTAATGTTTATTCTAAAACGTACAGAAATGTACATGATGTAGGGTAATTATGGCACCGCCCCATCCACACCGGTAAATTTCATAAATATACACTGGTTGCCTTTCTGTAGTACCCGATACAACCCCATCAGCTTTAATAATGATGTTGGTACTTAAAAAGACTGGATATTACATGAACAGGTGGAACAAACCACCGTTATAATTTAGATCTACGTAGAAAAATATCGAGCGAAAAATATCTAGAGAAAATGCAAGTGAAAATGAAAGTAGAATCGTCACTACCATAGTACATGTATACATTTTTAATATTTATTTCTCAGGTATTATATTCTCCCAAAGACTAGTCGTAAATTTTGTGACTGTCAAATACGGAAACAATGTTTTCACCTGCAACATTGATTATGGTGCGCAGAATTAGCGTACAATTGCAAACTGTACAGAAGTTGCTGTCTGCACAAACTGTACAGAAGTTGCTGTCTGTACACAAACATAGGATAACTTTGTTTACTTTTCATCAGTTGGCCTGCAAAGTAATATGGCGAAACGCGTTGACATGGTTTAGGCTGAGCATGTCGAGTGCGAATACGCATTCACATGTTCACCTGATCATGTTTACATTGCCAGATATGCCATAGCATGAAATTAACTTTTGGATGGATTTTCCGTCCTACAATCAAAATTTTATTTTTGACGGAAAACCCATCCAAAAACACAATAAATTTAAAAAGGCGCACTGTTGTCCATTTATTTCATAAACTAAATTAGAACAGTCTGATAGATAAATACTTATTTCATCATAATATATACATGTCAAAGTCCGCAAAAATCTAATTATATTGAAATTTGTCGATTTCTTACCTCACTGTCGATGCCGCTTGCTTCGTTTCCAGCCATGATGATCGGAGGAAATTCCCAAACACGTCACGTGACTTAGCTGTGTTACACGCGCGAGGGCTAAAATAGAAATTGGTTACTTTCCAACGAGATGGTGATGAACTGAACGCGTCGGTATGACAAAACAATAATGTTTTGAGTGCTACGGTAAATAGGATGGGTTTTCCATCCAAAATGAATGGATGGTTTTCCCTCCAGTGCCTGACTGTCAGTTTTCATACACTCTTAACGAAACTCTACCACATTGTTAATATCAATAAAAGCTTAGACAAGTTTGAAAACCAGGCAAATCGGATTAGTAACACCAGAGTTATGGCCTTGATTTAGTTAAAAAAGCCTGTATTTTGCCTTGTTAAGACGATAGGGCCTTCCTTTGACCTGATTTCAACGAAACTTTGCAGGGATGATCAGTATTAAGCCTAGTTGTGCATATCGTCACCATGTTCCGGTTAAATGATTTTGGCAGAATTATGGCCCTTTAAAGGTTTTAGTTTACAAACATTGTCCAGACTAGTTCTCCTGATTTTGGCAGAGTTATGGCCATTTAAAGGTTTTAATATACAAACATTTTCCGTACTAGTTCTCCGGAACCCCTGCCGGATTCCAAAGAAACTTTGCAGGGAAGATCAGTACCAAGCCCAGTTGTGCAAACCATCGTTGGTTCCGGTTAAAAGATTTTCCCCTGCACCCCTGGGTGGATTTCATCGAAACTTGGCTAGGTTGATCAGTTCAAGCCTAGTTGTGCATATCATTGCCGTGTTCCAGGTAAATGATTGTTGGCGGAGATATTGCCCTTTAAAGGTTTCAATACACAAACTTTGTCCAGATTAGTCTCTTCCGAACTCCTGGCCGGATGTTAACGAAACATTTATGGATGATCAGTATCAAGCCTAGTTGTGCATATCGTCACCATGTTCCGGTTAAATGATTTTAGCAGAAATATGGCCCTTTAAAGGTTTTAATATACAAACATAGTCAAGACTAGTTCTCCTGAACCTTTGGCCGGATTTCAACGAAACTGTGCAGGGATGATCAATACCAAGCCCAGTTGCGCATGTCATCGCCGTGTTCCGGTTTAATGCTTTTGGCAGAGTTATGGCCCTTTAAAGGTTTTAATACACTAAATTTGTACAGAATAGTTCTCCTGATCTTAACCACTGGCCGGATTTCAGCGATCAGTACAAAGCCTAGTTGCTCATATCATCGCTATGTTCCTGTTAAATGATTTTTGACAGAGTTATGTTCCATTATACACAAACTTTATCCGGACTAGTTTTGGCCAGTACCAAGCGTAGCTGTGCATATTGTTTCTGTGTTCTGGTTGAATGGTTTTTGTTGTAGTTGTGGCTCTTTAAAGGTTGTTATGCATTACATTTGTCCCAACTAGTTCTCCAGATACCCTGGCCGGATTTCAACGAATCTTGATGGGAATGATCAGTACCAAGCCTGTTGCGCATGTCATCAGCGTGTTCCAGTTGAATGAATTTTTGCAGAGTTATGGCCCTTTAAATGTTTTAAGAACGTAAATATGTACAGACTAGTTATCCTTAACCCTTGGCCGGATTTTAATGAAGCTTAGCAGGGATGATCAGTATCAAGCCTAGTTGCGCATATCATCGCCGTGTTCTGGTTGAATGATGTTTGAAGAGTTATGGCCCGTTATACACACACTTTATCCAGACTAGTCTGCTGGGGCTCCCTAGGGAGTAATCCTGTAAAAAATGTAAAAACAAATACAACATTTACTTTATTGCTTAAATGTGGATGCACTGATAAACAGGTTTTGTTACTCTAGCATAAAGGGGCCCTCTACATGGGTACTTGGAGGACTAGTAGTAATGTATGTTCGACTGTTACTTTGCTCAATGCTGAGCAAAGGGTTTTGTCATAAGTGCTACAACAACTAATATTCCCCCAATTCCAAAAAGCCAGTAGAGCGATACAGGCTCTTGTTTTATAACTCACGGCGTCCAGTTAGTTTTTCTGCGTAACTTACATTTATTGAATACTTAATATTAAATATAAAACTATTAGAACGCACGGTGTTTTTGCGTAAATGGTAATTATATTGCACCAATATATAATATATTAAAATAATATGGTAACTTCAAGACTATCGTGTTTTCCGTTAAAGTTATATTTGAACTTTTTCGAAAAATGCCTGTTTAGAGTACCCATAAATTAATATATCTGTGTAAAATATATTTATATTCGTGTAGGTATATTTGTTTACAAATAATTTTGATGAAGACAATTATTTGATAACGTAAGGGTAAGTAAACGAACAGTTAAGAACATGACGATGCAAATACTATGTTCATTCAAAAGGAAATATTTCTTTAATAATTTATGCAGGTACATTGGATTTAATGTTGCATTAATGTTCTCACACCTCTATTATCTCCCCTGAAAGCTCACGGACCTAGAGACAAAAGGAAAACAGAAAATAATTCTATTTTTTCTCAATTTTAGGCAATTTTTAATTTGAAAAATAGGTTTTTCTTTGCTTTAGCATACATCTGCAGTGTAAAAGACAGATGATACAGAAAATCCCATATTGATATGAGGTTTCATTCAAATTTCAGAATTGTTTGACCGAAGCACCACATATTCAGCTAGATAGTGTATGAATTTTCTATTTTCCATAGGGTTCACAAAACCTGAGCGAGAAAAAAAACCAACCTGGCTAACTTATGTATTTTATTGTTTTAAATTACTGGTCTTGGCTATACTGAAGATATTAAACCAACAACAATGTCTGCTGCCCTGCTTTGAAGCTCAGATGTTGGAAAAGGCTGTACAGTAACCCTATGGAAAAAATTAATTGTGGTGTGAGACCTAATACCTATTTAGTGTCTGTTAAACATGAGTAATAGCGATCCTTTAAGAGACTATTTTTACGAGACATATCACTAATTTAGTGTTGAATTAGTAAGTAGTTAGTGTCTATTTAGTATTTAGTGTCTGTGAAAAAGGAGTATTTGTGATCATGTAAGAGATATTTATACTAGACATATCACTTACTTAATGTTTCATTATGGGGGAATTAGTGTCTTTAAAATATAATTATGTTGATCCTATGATGGACGAATTAATATAATAATAACGTTAACGGTATTGAAATATTCATCTTTGCGACGTACATCAATTGTTGTTTAATGGTCATAATATTTGATAAATGGCGACGTGTTAATTGTTCCAGAGTCAAAATCTAAATTATGACTGTATTTCACGGTAATTTTTTGTAGTTTGAGAAATGTGTCTATTTGACTGGCACAACTTGGTTACCGCGTTGAGTAATTTCATAAAGATTATAACACACCAGTACATTTTGTTATTTATACGTTCGTTTGCATGGTCGATAATAGAACCACAGGTCAAAATCAATGACGTGACTGACAACCAATTTGATAGTGTCGTTATGGACGATCTATAATCAAGAAGCCAGCCAACAAAGCAGCTTGCTTCCTCATTTGTGTCGTCTGGCCTGGGGGATAAAATTGGTGTTAAGACAGTATTATTGAACGATGGTTATTGCTTTATCGTACTTTAGAACCGCTGGTATATATCATTATGTTGGCAATTATTATTTTTTTACCCATTACGAGAAAAGGATATTCGATTTTCACTAGCCACTCAATTATTTTTGGTCGAAGTTTTAGATCTGTATAAATAAATATCAAAATCATAATTATATTATCAAATACAATACAACGGATGTATTTATTACTGAATGAAACTGTTCCAAAATGTTGACATTTGTATGTATCATTATTTATAGTTTAAGGTTGTTACCATGGTTACATATATGTTGAGTTAAAATATTATTCCAGTGACTTGCACTCGGACATTTACACATTGTTATTAGTTGCTTTTTCTGTAAAATATATATATATTTTCATATTTATATATTGTTAAGTTTCGATATGGATTTACCTCTTATCAACAATAGTATTAAAAGAGAACTTCGCAGAAAGACATGACTACACAGCACATATAGTATCAATCCACGTAGCCGTTCCCTTTGTTTATGAGCGGAAACCAATTTTCATAAAATGTTATCAAGGTAAGCATTACGTGTTCCCGCCTTAATTCCATTAAGCGACGGGAAAGCTTATATTAGTAGACTTTTATAACGGATATTCGACAATAAAACATGTTTAAATATTTTTTTTACTAAACAAATGCGATAACCACTTTCAAATTGCCTATTAAATGTTTTAATTTTACAATATGGAAACTTTTTAAGACAACATTAAGGTTTTATTTCATACCCCAGCCAACCCCGTTTTGCTTCTTGAAGAATGGGTTAGATGAGGTATGAAAGTTAATACTCGGACAACGTAATGGTTTGTAGGCTAAAGTTTGATGAAAAGGGTCATAGCTCTTCTGAAATAAAAGTCAGAGTTATTGGACATATTTAACGACATTTCCTGTGATACCATGAAGATCTCGGCGAAGTTTCACCAAAATAGATCAACTACCTTTCAAGTTATGGTCAAGATTATATTACTGGTTAAAGTGTGACGCACGACGGACAACGACTGACGACGTCGGGCGACGAACAACATAATACGGACACGGTGATCCCTAGTTGTCGGCCATGCTACTCAGGCAACTTAAAAATGTCAATGTATAAAGCTTAAGAATTGAGACAGGTCGTTATGCAAGACATATGATTGAAAGAAATGAAAGAGTTTGTCAAATATGTAATTCAACTGAAATTGAAGACGAATTTCACTTTGTTTTAATTTGTACAGCTTATAATGATATTAGAAAGAAATGTGTCAGAAAATATTACATACAAAGGCCAAATATGTTTAAATTTTTAACACTGCTACAATCTTCAAAGAAGAAAGTACATTTTAATTTAAGTAAATATTTGTCAGAGGCTTTTTCTGTCAGATGTTCTATTCCAAATATTATTTTTTAAAACATATTCAAGTACATCCTCACATAAATTGTTATTTTACATATAATTCCTTCTTTTTTTCGATATCCTTCGATTATTGATTAAAATGCGTGATTGATATGATCTATGATTAATAAGGATTATATATATTGAAAATTGAACTATAAGTGAGTGTAGAAATATGTGTAACCCGTCGTATGAACATAATTATGTATTACAAATTATGTAATTGCCTGCCTGCCTGCCTGTCTGTCTGTCTATCTATAAATTGACGTATCTATAAATATATTCATACTCATTAACTTGCTAAAGGGTCAATTACTCTGCAATCACAACCCAATTTCGTTTATATAATTACATTGCCCCCACTATGATCATCTCCTCTCCTGCTATACAATTATCTTGGAAGTTTCAACTTACTATGTACTCCTTTCATACATATTTTTGTCATTAGCGTATGCAGATATTGTATAGTGTCATTTTGTAGGTCAGTTCATTAAGTAAATGTTGTGAGGATTGAGGATTTTACTATAAAACGGTGTAGTAGAGAACATGCGGACCCAAACTTTCTTTCTACTTCGAATAATTCAATTCTTAAAATTATGGATACAAGCATTAACTTTTATAATGCTAACCCCTATTTACTTCCTCCGAGACATAGGTTTTCGTTTCGAAATATAAAATCGGAAATTCAAGAATTTCATAATAATGTCTTTTAATCCTCCTGATAAAGCAGCTAATAGTGAAATTATTGTTAGATGCCTGCACTACGTAAATATTTTATCTCTGGAACTCGGTAGCACTAATTCGTATACTCCAGTTCAATCTACTGAGAATGATGTTGTTTCCCCACATAATACTCAGAACACTACTTTCAAGACTGGGGTAGACGAAAAGCACAACAAACTGCCAAGTATGTACTGGATTCCTAAATTACATAAACTTTCGTACAAGCAAGGTTTTACGCAAGCGTAAAATAGCTGCCGAGAGATAAGAAGTTAACATAATAATATATGAAGTCACGGGTGTTAAAACAATTGTGAAAACAATACATGTTGTCACGGAGACATAAACACGCCACGACCGTTTTTTCTTACATTCTACCTGATTTTTACCATCAGTTCTTCCTACCAAGCATTTTAAATCAATGTGGGCGACCTCGCTTCTTTCTGTTCAATTACCTTGACATGCCTTACATATTGATTACAATTACCTTGTAACATCAGCACAGAAATACAATTGTTCACATGTAAAGGATACGTGTGCGTTAGAGTATGCATTACAACACATATACATTGTTCACTGCTACCATGTGTAGGTATCAAAGTGAAAAATGTAAAGGAACTGTTGCTACCTTACCATCAGCAATAATGAAACCAATGAAAATAAAATAAAAAAATAAAAAAAATGAAAATCAGCAGGCTTGAATACTACCTTCCTGGGCAGTAACAGGGCGCCTCGATCAACTACGCTATTGATGCTTGTGAATGTTCCGTCGCTAATATACATATAATAGTAATGATTACATGCTACATTTTTTCAGTAGACTTGTTTACGAAAACGTCATTTCAGCAAGTGAAATGGTAACCTTTCAACGTTACAAAATATGTGTTTATACCATTCAAGTTTTTCAGACGAGTTCTCTAGAAATTCAAGTTGTAAAGCATGCTTATTGCCACTTACATGAGTCACAGTATGTTAACCATAGACAGATATAAAGGCAATATAAGAGTCAGCTTTATGAAAACTCTTGGATTAAGTTCTTTTGGTATATTACAAATTTTAGGAAACGTTCTTGGCAACATTTACGTCAAGTTTCATCTATAAGTACGTATAGATAGACTTCTCTACACTATATACAACCTTACCACATCACCTTATCAAAGACAAGCATATTGCTGTTATTTTAAAAAAACTTACACTGTTTTAATGGGATGACAGTAGGGTAAGTGTGCGGTTTGGTGCACCCTAGGACCGGTTTATACCCCCAGTGGGCTTTGTTGCCACTGACCGTTCCAAGGCGGTAGCCCTATTGTCAACCCTTTTGTGTTTGTGATGTCTTTTGCATTTTGTATTACCTTTGCCTTCTCGTTTGTCTGTTTGCGTGTTTTGTTTTTGTGTTTTGTGGTTGACTGTCGTCCTTGAATGCTGCTTTCCCTGTCCGATATTTTTGTCTTTCTTTACGTTTTGGCATGTAGCAATATTAAAGCGTTTTTTACTAAAGGCAGTTTAGACTTTAGACAATTACACTATGTGGACTTGCCAAGAAGTTTGTGAAACACTCATTTTCCGTTTAGATAATATTTTTGTCAGGTATGAAACTACCGTTTATAGACAAATTGTTGGTATCCCTATGGGTACGAACTGTGCACCTCTTGTCGCAGATTTGTTCTTGTATTGCTATGAAAGAGATTTCATGTTGAGTCTTTCATCCGATACTCAGGCAAACGTAATTAAAGCCTTTAATGATGCCTCTCGGTATTTGGATGACATACTGAACATTGACAATCCTTTCTTTTCTACTATGCTTAATAATATCTATCCTAGAGATCTTCAACTCAACAAAGCTAACATTTCTGATACTGTCGCTTTTTTCGTATTTACATTTTTCTATTGAAAATGGCGAAATAATTAGTAAAATCTATGACAAGAGAGATGGTTTTAATTTTGATATTGTTAGTTATCCCCATTTAGATGGGTATGTTCCCCGAACTACCTCTTAGGGGGTCTTTTTGCTGAACTTATTCGTTTTTCTAGAGTTTGTAGTCGTGTTGAGGACTTTAATATGTGTATAACTAAATAGCTAGACCAGCAGGTCTACCGTTACTATAAACTTCTATTCGAAAAACCTTGTATTATCTTAACGTTGAAATACTTTAAAAATGTAAGTAATTTAAGAACTCTTTTGCAACAAGGACTATAACAACCTGTCTTCTATGACGATATGATGTACAAACTTCGTAAGATCCTTGGTCATAATCACTTTCATACAATCTTTATTAAACTTGTTAAAAAGTTTATCAAAAGAGGTTATGACCCTATCATTTTTCAACGCACCACATGTTTAGTGGTTGACCCATTTACCGTTCGCCACTATGCTTTCCTCTTTGATTGTGCGATGACCGGACAGATTGTGGACCCTATGATGCCGTCTGCCTAAATCCTTATTTGGACGGTAGCGTTTGATGTTTGTCTTTAATCTTGTCTTGTCGTACCCTTGACGGGTTGTTATCTTGTTACTCTGGCTACTGCCAAGTCACCGAGCACTTATCTTTTGGCCTTTTAGGCTTTTGTTTTTTATATTATATATACGAGGGCTGTTCAAATAGTACGTGGACTTTTTCGATATCGCACTCATTTATTGATGTAAACCTTTAAGATTACATGATCATTGATGTGTTTTACTTATTTTGCCTATTAATGCTGCTGTTAAAGACTATAACCTGGCGGGGATATCTTTATTTACACTGTCCCATTTATTGGGATTACAATAGGGTAAGAGTGAGGTTTGATGCACCCAAGAACCTGGTTTTAACCCCAGCGGCCCTTTTTTGCCACTGACCTTTCCAAGATGGTAGCCCTATTGTCAACCCTTTTGTGTTTGTAATATAATATCTTGCCTTTTATTCATCTTTATATTTGTTGTTTGTTTCTCTGTGTGTTTGGATGCTACTTTTCCTGTTCGATTTTTGTATCTACCTTTTGTGAAATTGATAAAAAATACTGCATAGTCAACGCATAATAGTCAATGGTGTTTACACTTGTAAGTATTTTTTTATGGATCTTGTTGTTCTTCTTGACAGTTTCTTATTGCTTTAGTCTAGACTTTAATATTAAGGGACATTTATCAGATACTGATCAGACGGTGTATAACATAACAATAGGATACTGAGAAGCCGTATAATCCGTATAATCCGTATAATTTAATTATATATATACTATTGTTTTCAAGCGGAACATACGTGCCATCTACATATGCGGACATTTAACTAGAAAAAATACGATACAGTGTCTACCAAGGCGGAACTGAATCAAAAATAAACATCTTTCTGTTTTGAGTATATACTGAATTTTTGTCAGACAAGTACTCATATGAAACAGAAACAAACTCAGTTTTATAACAATGAGAAAAATGGTCCTAAAGAAATCACATTCCCAAAATCAATCGCACCGTTAACTATACAATGAAAAAAGACAATACACAAAATAATGTGTGGTGAAAACAGGGTTACCGACTTGGAACGGTCAGTGGGCAATATCGCCCACCGGGTTTTAGCAAGGAAACACCATTATAATGCTTACGAAACCAATGCCAGATAGATTTAAATTATATATCTTATACAATTAACGTTTTTTACTTCATGTTACTAATACCAATGTTATTTTATTGAACATTTGTTCTCTCTTTCCATAACACATTTTGAATACAAATGATTCAGTTAAAGAAAACTATGTATCAAATACTAAAAATGTGATCCCTTGGAAGCAACAAACACAAACAAGCGATAAAAGTATCAGACTCGGTTTTATTGAGTTTTATTGAGTCTGTTCATGAGAGGTAATATATACTGCAACACCTCACGCCTCCTAGCACCGGCTTAAGCGATTCTCTAATTTAAAGCCGCAATGACTGGGCTAGATGATCCCAAAGGATCAGTACGTAATAACTGTTTTGTAGTCGGGGAAACCTTTTACGGCCGCCATACAGCACTAAAAAAAGTCAAGCAGGAAATGTAGCTTTCAAAGAACACAGTCAACCTAAACACGTATTCAAAGCAAACAACAAGCTTAAGGAAAACAGAACAGAACAAATTATGCGACACGACAAATAAAGAATAAATACTGATAAGAGAGATCCTTTGGAAGCAACACACAGAACCTCGAGAGTGAAGTAGCAGACTCGGTTTTATTCTGTCTGTTCATGATAGATTATAAGAATGTTTCATGGGTATCCGGTGAAGATAGGGAATTCCAACCCGAGGTATACGTGTTTTATCGAAACCGAGACTCTGCCGAAGTTCCGATTAAAACACCTATACCGAGGGTTGGAATTCCCTATCTGAACCGAATATCCATGATAGATTCGTTTTCTTGCATATCAGAGACATGTTGTGCGTTGACGCCGCCAGCTACTAACGTTTTGCATGTTTTTCGGCATACCGGATGTTGGCGAGCGTGAATTTGATCTCGACCCTAGGGTGAGATGTAAATATCTAGCCCCGGTAAAATGACGGATATCCTTGTCCGGTATGCAAGAAAATGTAGGACGCCACACCTCTCACGTGCCGTAGTACCGACTTAAGCGGTATTAGTCTACTCCAAAGTCACCTCTATTGGGCATTTCTCGTCGTACTCTAAATTGGTTTTCTTTTGGCTGCAACTGCTGTGGTTGTCCAGTATAATTCTGGCTACATCCCTAGGTATTTCTAAGTATGTTATTTATATATTTTTACAATAACACATACGTGTATCGTTTCCTAATTTTTCTGATTATGGGCTTTATGGTTAAAGGTTTACGTTTGATGGATTGTACTTTTATTTGCATTGTCTTGTCAATTTGATCGCTGAAGACAGGATAATAGCAAGGTTGTTTACACTTAAAATCGATTTAAGCTAATCAGTGGGCCTTATTGCCTACTGACCATTCCCAGTCGGTCGGCAACCCTGTCTTCACTACACTTTGTGTTCTGTATTTTGTTGTGTAGACAATTTGCTCTTTGTTTGTGATTCAGTGCGGATCTACGGCGAAATTGCGTTTGGGTGCTGTGATATGTACAATCTTCTCGTTCATCTAAATGTACCTGTACAAATAACACTTCTGATTCGTAGCACGGGAAGACATTTTACAGCCGCCACACTTCACTAAACGAACGCTAGTGTGAATGTTAATAAATACTGATAATGGAGATCCTTTGAAAAAACAAACACAACCAAGTGTATAAAGATGCAGTCTCGGTTTTATTGAGTCTATTCGTGAGAGGTAATGCAAGACGCAACTCCTCTCACACACCCTAGAACCGGCTTAAAGCTACACAATCCCGATAAAAGGCACACTAGAACTGAACAAATGTAACGGTCATTACGCATGTTGTTCTAAGTGATTACTGTAAACGGGTTTATATATACAACATGCGCACTACCTAAATTCACTGACTATTAATGAGATAAGGCGGTACTGTATGAGATGCTTCTGGTACTTTGTGAATCGACCACTGGTCTTATAACGGGTATAAAAGTGGATTTTAGCAGACGGCATTTTACCACCGAACTGATGAGACCAATCTTCAGTAGAAAGACCTAATAGGAAATACAAGACATTAGAAATTGAGATGTACTTACTCAACCTTATAAGTCCATATTTATATATAATCCAAAACAATACCTATAATTAAACGTAGCGGCCTTTTAACAAAGACCCTTTCCAACTATCCCGTTGCATCACAAAACTATTATATACAGATAATCCTCCATTTTTATGTGTGTGTACGTGTGTACTGTATATTGACACAAAACACAAGGGAGACATTGTTTATCAAAATTGGAATATTGGTAGAGGCTCGTAACTAATGGTAAAGATGGAGATATAGTATTTGTTAGGTGAAGTTATGCATGCATGGTTTACACATATTAGTAGATTATAAATCAACATAGTTTTAATAAATTCCTCTTAATTTATGCATGAATTGAAATTTTGAAATTGAAAATTAAATGGATAGAGAGACACAGAGAGACACAGAGACAGAGAGAGACATAGAGAGTCAAAAAGAGGGATAAGGAAAGAGGGAAAGAGAGGGACACACAGCGAGAGAAAGAGAGATACAGAGAAAGAAAGAAAGCGAGAGGGAGGGTGGGAGGGAGGGAAAAGAGTGGGAAAAGGGGAGAGAGGGAGTGGGGGAAGGAAGGAGGTGGGTGGAAGGCATTGAGAGAGAGAGAGAGTTTCTATATAGTCTCATAAACATAGGCGTAAGAGAATGAGGACCCCACACCCAAATGTTTCGGGGTGGGCCCCAATATTGATGTTTTCACGAAACAATAACAAATGCAACACAAATGTATGAATTGGCAATCTGAACATTAAAATTCTGATTGATAAGATTTCAAAATCAGAGAAAATATGAAAGATGTCAGCTTCCGTCTGTATGACAGGTAAGTGTTAACTAAAAACCGAAGGTTTTAGTATAACAATTATGTTCAAATACTAGTAATTAACCTTTCCTAAGTTTACTTATTTAAATCTTTAATTTTCTTTAATCAAGTTCAATGATTTGTAAGTAATTTTAAATGAAAACAGGCCCGTAACCAGCCCTGAAATTTAACGGAGGCATATCCCTTATGTTGGTGTCCGGTGGCATTAACCACTCTCTCCACCCTAGCTTTTGTTTTAATTTCCTTCAATGTGTTGCATTTCCCCCAGGGTCCTTATATACTAGTATATAATTGTTTTTATGTAAAGTATGTACATTCCCAAAATTCAACCAAGGCAAATGCCTCTGTGTGCCCCCAGTGTAGCTAAGGACCTGGAAAAGCAATATGTTGAAAAGCAGTGGTTTATATTCACGGTGGACAGACGTAACGGACCCTGGCTGCTCAAAACAGCGTTACCTTGATCCTGGTTACTCATGTAAAGGACTCTGGCGGGTAAAAACACGTAAACTGTTAAAATATATTTAATATTTCTTTACAATAAGACACTTTTTAAAAATGATCACACCCACGGAACACTAGATGCATTTGTGTGTCTGAATTCATGAAGAACGGGTTATAAAAAACAGTGTTTTAGATGTGAAAGAACGCGCACTGTTTACACACCGACGCGTGAAACGTCTAGTTCTAAGAAAATTGTGTTTATTTCAAAAATGGTGACTGCTATTGGCATATGCTTTGTCTGGAATTATGTATGTTCAGCCATAACATCCATTGAACGTACATAATAATATCTACCGATTGCCAGAAGCGTTAAGTTGTTTGTGCATTGCAAAGTAACGGATCCTGGTTGCTCATGGCACCGGATCCTGTTTGCTTCTAACACAGGATCCTAGTCGGTAGTTGAAAACATACTTCTTAAAAAAACGACTAGATATGTTCCCCTGTTCGAAATATCTCGGTCTGATATCAGTGGTGGAAGATAAAGCTGCGACATTTTCAATTGGGTGGGGTTTGTGCGTGGGTCAACTTATGGGAAAAAAAATGTCCTGAGATATTTTAAAGATTTTCACATTTAACGAGTTTTCGCCCTCCAAACATCGGCGAATAACTCGTACACTTCAAGGGGGCTGGCGTGGACGTTGCATTTGACCCGGATGAAGCCTTATCGCCGCAAGTCAATTTCGTATTATTGAGTAAAACATGTTCCTTTAGTCTCATCCGTCGGATTGTATGTACACCGGTTCTGTGTTTCGGAGTCTATCCTTGGAACAATTTGCTAATATAAAATATATTCGTAAGTAAGATTCGGGCAGCATAAACTCCACCCAATTGAAAATTGGATGTTTATGTATCCTTCCTTTTTTTGGGGCGACTGGCTATAAATATTCAATAAAATGTCTTGATAAACAGTTATACAACATTCAGTTAAATGTTATGTGATAACCTTTTCAAATCATAGGGTGACTCCGATGAGGATACTCCCCTCGAAATCCGCTAGTGCTTTAACAAACAAAAGTGGCAACATTCTCAATAAAACTTTCTCTAGAATTATGTAATAGATAGAGTCTGGTCTCAGCGAGTTGGCTTATTTAAAGGAAATGTCACCGACCATGCTACAAATTATATTATATTTGTAGCATGGTCGGTGACATTTCCTTTGATGAATGCAGAGCATTAAATCGTTTAATTTAGGTTAACTAAAGGGGCGTGGCTTTACCGTACTACAACTACCGGATATTGGAATTTAGAGTACGGTCACTATGACGTCACAGTGTTACTCAGTACACCATGCTACAAAAAAGATAGAGTCTGTCTCAGCTCGTTGGTTATTTAAACACCGAGATGGGCTACGCCCATCTCGGTGTTTAAATAAGCCAACTCGCTGAGACCAGACTCTATCTATTACGTATAAAATAATGAAAACTTGCGAATTCAAAGTTTACCATTGATTAATGCCTATTTAAAACTTGTAATTGACATTTTCAGTAAGTATTCGGAGATTATAAACGAAAAGCTAAGCTTTCCTATATGAGGTGTTCAATGTATTACAATATACAATTATATTAATTTGTGAATAAATGTACATTAAGAGTTATTTTAAACAAAATATCTAAATAAAACAAAAGTTTTCTTATTTGTTGCGTACAACAACGGTGGCCTCTCTATACGACATGTCAGCCTACATTATGCCAACACTCATGTATATAGTCTACGTCATTAGTTGTTCACATTGCTGCATTTGTATTATTTGTAATATTTGATTTTTTATTCATTGATGTCTTTTGTTTATGATCAAACAATTGTTACCTGTTAGGGGCTTAGCTACAGCGTCGCTAGTGTGGTCCCGGGGCAAATTTCATGAACTTGTTTTATTCCCACTATTTTATATCTTATTTGACGCCGACATGTTGATGATGTAGTCTGAATCCTTATATCTTCTCGCCCCTACTCTTTTGTTTGTTTGTTTTTGTTTTTGTTGTTTTTTATGTATTGTGTTGTTTTTTTAATTTTCTGATTTTTGCAGACAATTTGTACACAGCTGCGTGCTCTAAGAAAATGCTTTTTGAATAAACCTTTTTTTTTAAATATTGAATGTTGTTTAACGGCTCATCAACACAGTTTAGCTTATTTAGAGCCGCCCCAGAGAGAGAAGAAGGATACAAAGGAATCCGGGAACCGTGCCCTACTCTTATTATCGAATAGATTCCTATTGTTCTTTAACGTGCTCGGAGGATAGACCGATACACGAGACCGCCCGATTTACGTCCCCATCCTACGGACGCGGCTAAGGGAAAATGTCTTGCCCAAGAACACACCGACGAAACTCAGTGGCGCCACGGAGGATTGAACCCGGGGCCTCCGATTACAAATATAAAAACTGTTTGATGTCATTGTCGTGTAAAACGGCGACAAAAACCGTCATGCAGCGCGCTGCGGGGAAAGTAAGTTTGGTTAATGTCTATTGCGGGCCCATAGTTTATTTTAGGGTACTGTCGACGGAAGACAGGTCGTAAAGAGAGAATTATCTCAAGGCGCAAACGTATATACACGAACGTAGGTCCGGAGTACATTTGTTTAGTCTTGTACCTTGTACGACATAGACGCATTTAGCCAAACTTACCACCAGATTCTATCACTATAACAAGATCACACCCTCTACATTCATAACCGATATAATAATTCAATATCGGGCTGTTCCTTTTTTATTTTCCATCATGCTGTCGCATGAATGAGTTTAGTACCGGTGGTCCAGAGTGGTGAGGCGCTGTTTCAAGTTCACTGCTACGGTCCTGGGTAAGAATCCAGCTCGTTCCCTGATTTCATGAGGCATGCAGTACTTGTCCTACTTATGAAGTGGATGGTCTGCCTCCCCCACGAAAAAATTGACCATCATATATAACCTAAAATGTGCTGAAGATGACTTAAAACACCATGCAATCAACAGATGTTTTTGTTATTGTTTGTTTTGGTGGAGCCAAAGTCCCGATCGTCGTTTTTTCTTTAATCTGAAGGTATATAGAAAACAATCTATCTACCAGGATCCTGTGCCAAAGATACAGATTGTGTCCGTTGCCAGAATCTCAAGCATTTTTTACAAAGCAACCAGGGTCCGGTGCTCTGAAATTTAGACATGATGTAAATATTTGCAAATGTTTAGACTAAACAGTTATCTTTATTGAACAACAGCAGTTGCAAACCAATTTGGGATCACATTAAATCAGGATCAAGGTAACGCAGTTTTGAGCAGACAGGGTCCGTTACGTCTATCCACCGTGATATTAGCACAGAGTCCTTCGCGATTGAGCATATTTATGTAAAATAACTTAATTACTACGACATTGTTAATCGGCCTCCGTAGCGCAGTAGGTTAACGCGCTGTCTTAGTATGCTTTTGCCGTTGCGGACGGGGTTCTAGGCCTTTGCACTTTTTAAAACATGTTTTTATGAATTTTCTTTATATGAAGAAGTAGTATTCAAATGCCTTTCAAATTCATCAGATTTAAATATTAACAAACATAAGCATAATAGCACGCACACAAGCACGGCTTACGCACGCACCCACAAAAGCTAGCACGCAAGAACGATATGTTTTTTTATGAATTGTAACTCTTATTATTTGCCCAAAAAGCTCCGGCATTGAAAAGTGTAACTGAATGATAGACGGATGGGCGACATTCATGTGTATACCCCTTCCCCATATCCTGAAAACTTGCGAGAAATAATATTGCTGGTCTTTTTCCAACAAAAGAAAATTCCTAACTTAATTTGAACAATATCCTTCAAGTGTCTCATTGTAAACAATAATTTCTCCCTGTCGCGAGTCAACACTTGAGCATGTATTGCACGTTACATGCTATTGGCTACCGATACACGCTCTCTGTATATGTATACATGTATAATATGTGTGTGATTTTGATTTTTTTCAAGGATATTATAGGAAATAAGTATATACTATATACGGAACATATGTGGAATACGCGGGTAAGTGTTTATAATTCTCTACATAGTGATGTATTTACGTTGTGCCTCACGCATTTTACTTGTTCCCTTCCGTTCAACATTACAAATTTATTGAATATTCAGATCGAGTTGAACAGTCTGTAGTTATCGGATATCTGAGCAAATTGCTATATAAACGTTTAGGCTTATATACCCGTAATCGCTGGGTGGTACAATTTCAAGTGAAGCGTTTATCACGCCTAATATGCAAATGCCTCGATATACGCTTTGACAATATACCAGCCTAAACAATGTAGACAACACATCCAGCAAAGAACTTCATCTATAGGTGTTCTTATGTTTAAAAAATCTTGAAATTGTATTATTTTATCGGGATTGTGTAGCTTTAAGCGGTATTCTACTTCAAAGACACCTAATTTGGGCTCCCTGATTCCAAAGGATCAGTAAAAAATAACACTATAACAAACTAGGCAGCATTAACAGGCAATATAAACATAACACAAAGATGATCATTTATATATGAATATAAAAAAAACAACATAGAAAGGCGCAACACAAGTACTCAGGCAAAAGCATATCAAGTTAATAAACCATTAAGTACATGAACAGGTAAGATAAAAGACAAACACAAAACGTTACCGCTATTTATCTTGCCTTTTATTCGTCTTTGTAACTATTGCTTATTTATTTTCGTGCTTTTGGTTGACTGTGGTCCTCGAATGCTATCAAATGACTTAAGGTTAAATGCTGAAGGATTTAGATAATCTAGTTTTATGAATTTAAAAATAAGTACCAAAAAAGTTTAGGTAGACGTCATTATAGGTTCCGCAATCAGTACGGTCATCGCACAATCTATAAATGGATCAAGCACTAAATATGAAGTGTGTTGCACAACCACATGGTCATAACTTCTTTTGATAAACCTTTTAACAAGTGTAATACAGTTGTATGAATGTGATCATGATCAAGGATCATACGAAGTTTGTAAATCACGTCACCATAAAAGTCAGGTTGTAACTATTTTGTCGTAGAATAGTTCTTAAAATACTTAAAGAAGATATTTACTGTGCATCTTTAGCAATGTCACGGGTAGCCAATTTAGAACAACTACTCTACGTGACTAAAAACAATGTTCTTGCATACCGGATAAGGTTAGCCGCGCTTTACATGGGTGATGGAAATCCTGATCTTACACATGATGGAAGATAAAATTCGCGCGCTGATATTCACTGTGCCATTGTGTAAATAAACATGCAAAACGTTAGTAGTTGGTGACGTCAATGCGCAGAATGTAAATGATATGCAAGAAAAAGAATCAATCAGTTCAGAAAGGGGATTTCCAACCCTCGGTATAAATTTTTATATTACACAGAATACAACAGTATGCTTATAGAAGCAATGATTTGCACGTAAGATAATAGTGTATGAGAAGGGAAGTTTGACAAAGCACATGACGCAGCAAAATACGATGCTGTCACAAGCACATTAAGAACGAAGCTAAAGGCGAAAAACCGTCACACCATATTTTAACTGATATTAATCGAAAAATGTAAGTGCGTCCTATTTTGCTTATTATGAAAGTAGGTATAACAATCCAACAGGAAATGTAGCTTTCACAGAACACAGTCCAATAAAAATACGCATCTAAAGCAATTATTACAAGGAAACAATAGAAGCAAGTGTGCGACACCACAAACATAATAGGGTTGACAACAGGGATATTGCCTTGGACCGGCCAGTGAGAAAAGTTAACAATACCCGTGGAAGTTGAATTGACTCTCCCTAATGTAGCTACCATAATGAATATTATAGTTAGATATATTGCAATATCTATATTAGCATCGGATGTCATAAATCGTACAAAGGTTTTAATAATAAATGTGACACAATGCATGTCGTAATTTTGAAATACGTACATAAATTGATAGAGGCATTTGTAAGTCTGCTACTTTCTCTCTTGTTTGATGCTTCCAAGGGATCCACTTTTCAATATTGAAACCCCAAACACGCTTTTAATTTGAACGAAACATGATACAGAAAGAATATCGCAAATTACAAAAATGGTCCGTATAAAAAGTATGCATTACATACGTCAATGAGTATAGCCGCCGCTGTTATACACTTTTACACGTTTTCAGTAATGACCTGATGGTTTGTGAAATCATATCTCTGTCATTTCTGACTCTAATTTAAAAAGCTTTTTGGATTTTAATGTATAACATGTGAAACAATTCTGCGACATATGCATTTTAATAGTCTTATATTCCGGGTAACAACATAAAATCGATTTATTCTAACCTGTAGGCCTTATTGCCTACTGACCGTTTCAAGTCGATAATCTTGTCTTCACCACTTTTTATGTTAGTATTGTTCTTTTTTCATTGGCATTTTAAATATGCTCATATTTCGGTTTATGGTGCAGTGAGAATCTACGTCGCCATTGCGTTTGCTTGCTGTGGTTACTATAGGATTATTTTTCTCATTTCAGTTATATCTTCTGGTCCATTGTTTTTTATCGAACATATCTACATGTATAAGATAAAGAATAACACCAGTCATTTCAAACGCTTTAATAGACACATCATGATTAAACTATCCGAACGAATCATATCATGCATATAGAATGAAATTACATTTTCGTTAATGTGAATAATTGGTCACACCATATGTATGCTCTACATTACAATCAGCTTTTATTTTCGCAATGATGTTATTTATGATGTCTTTGACAAAAACCAGTGATGCAGAGGTATAATAAAATTAATTATGTAATGGCATCTCTGGACCGTTATCCTGACATATAAACATTCATACAAAAATACCGCCCGTAGTAATATACCGCCCGTGCGTGTACATTTTTTTCTAAAATATTGACTGACGCCACGAAACATAATAATCTTTATTTCCTCCATTTATAGGAGAGTATATATATAAACAATGATGCATATAGAACAACAGTACAGTAATTTTAGATGTCAAAAATATTAAATCAACATATTTACATAATGTATAGATCAGTATTTAAATTTAATTATGCGCATTCACTCCTTTCTACGTGTTTGAAAACCGTAGTAATAATACTCGGCTGTATCACAATATCATAAAGCACTAAACATGTTAGCTAACCATTGTGTATGTTAAATAATACAACAATATTTGTCCAAAATAGTAACAATGTATATGTTATTATCTATAAGGCCAAACTTTCACCTATGGTTGTGACCTGCTCAGTAGTATTTAACTGAGTAAGTGTCATCCATCGGGATATTTTACTTTGATTTGAATATGTATATACAACGAGCCTGTTCCCTGTAATGAAGCCTTGCCGAAACGAAATGCAAGAGTTCATAGGGATATGAGATGACTCCTTGTGACTATATCTGGTTATCTATATATAAACACTGTTTTACCCGTTCTTACAAAAACATTTTGTGAATAATGTTTATGATAATTATATGTAAATGATCACTGTTATCAGTATAGTAGTAATGACCTAGGCCAACAATTAAGTCATAAAGTTGTTCAGTTTGGCCTTTCGATATGAACTTACAATATGTATCAAAGCCAGCACAGCTTAAGATAGCTGTCCATAGTGCATTTCTTAGCGCATTGTTTACAGTGCATACATTAACAATATGTGTACTTTTATTATATATCATTCTGTTGCACTTTGGACATTTTTCCGGGCGGCTGAATGATAATAATTGACCCAGTACACGTATCGCTGTTTGACATTGTAGTCTTAATCCCGGTATTTTTCTACTTAATTGCCATATTCGACATGGAGCATTTATATTAAAAATATTTAACACCTGATCTTCTGTCATCATTGAGGCAAGTCTTGATGACATTTGTATAGATTCTAATGCATATATTTTATTTTTTAAAACCTTCTTCCATGTACATTTTGTAGGAAAAACTGAGTGGTCAACAAAATTATGCAGATAGTTAATTAATCTAAGATTAACAAAAGTTTCTTGTTTGTAAAATCCTACACTGTTGCCATGTTTTATGTAACTGTATATTGTATCCTCACGGGCTTTTAAGCCTATTGGAATTTGGAAATAAAGTTATCTATCTATCTAATTAAATCATATTTAACAAGTAATCTGTATATATCGGGAATACACCCATTTGTTTGTTTATCATCATTCAAATATCTCAATAATCTAATGACAAATACTTGCAGGGTAATCTGCATAATTGTGAGAAAAATTGCAATTTTCTATATTCAACTTCAGATTCAATTGACGTAACGCCTAGCGCATGCAACGCTACATCTGTCCGAATATAACGAGGTAAATTCTGCATACATTTAATACAAAAACGATGCCCTCGTTCAAATTGATTCAAGTCAGATATCGATAACGTGTTCCATAATTCACACCCGAACAGGGCTTTTGGAATAACAACCGATTTATAAATTGTGAGTGACAAGGCTTAACAACGTACCTCTTAATTTCTTGTTTGATTCGCGCACAGAGTGTTCGATGTTTAAATATTTATCACATATAATACCAAGATGAGTGTATTGCTCAACTTCGGATATGCAATTATCGCCTAATATCCAACGTCGGCTGGTTCTCTTAAACTGAGAACTTGTTTCATTAAAAACTATAACGGCGCATTTCGACGGATTGTATTCAAATCGCCATTTCATGGCATAACTGTTACATACACGTAACATGTTATCAAGGCCGTTCTTAGAAAATGAGACCAATACCATGTCATCTGCTACTGTAGGTGAACCAGACGTTAAATTGAAGATGGACAAACCGTAAACGCTTTGTTCCAGCTCTCGTGTGAGACCGTCTATGAATAATAAATACAATAAAGGTTAGCTTTTACCACCTTGTCTGGTACCATGTAGAACACTAAACCACTCAGACATGCATCTTTGATTTCTAACACAACTCGTCATAGTGCGGTACATATCAACAAAAGCAAGAAAGGGATGGACATCTATATTTGTTTCGTAAAGCTTAACAAAAAGACCGTCGTGCCACAAACGATCAAAGGCTTGCCTAGAGTCTAGAAAACAAGTATAAACTTTACTGTTATATTCTTTTCCATAAAGAATGCATTCTCTAAGCGAGAATGATGTCATTGTGGTCCCCAGATGTTCTTGAAATCCCCCCTGTTGAGCACTTATAGTTTGCAATATTTTCATTTTGGTTCTACCAAGTAAAATGTTTTCATAAATTTTAAGTAGCGTAGGAGATAACGTGATGGCCCTATAGTTATTAGGATCATCTTTACGCTTTTTGCCGCCCTTGTGAAGGGTAATTATAATGCCCTGATTCATTGTCAGGGGAGTATAAGATAGTTTTAACACGGCAGAATATAGATTTGATAGGACATTGATTATAATGTCACCTCCATATATAAAATGCTCATAATATGCGTTATCAAAGCCGCAAGCTTTGCCACGCTTACATAAACGTATGGCTGCCTCTACGTCAGAAGGCGAAAACCTTACAACTTCAATCAAGGAACTAGTATGTGCTAATTCAGGCAACAGCGTATTTAATTTGGTATCTATATAATTTTTCCATTCATCATCGTATTTTGGATTATCAAACGGTTTATATAAATCTTTAAAGTAGTGTTGCCATTGCTCTGTTATGCATTGGGGATCTCGGTATATGAAGCCATTAAATTTAATTTCAGCCCCTGCTCTACAATTTGATTGTTTGCGTCGTCTATTGACTAATTTCCAAAATTGCTCTTTGTCAATTTCTGAAGATTCATTTATCTCATCATCTAATTTCGTTAAATAATTTTGAGCGTGATATCTGTGAAGTTTTCTAAATTCACACTTTGCTTGCTTATAATGAGAGAAGCTTGGTGAGATATTACCTCGAGGTCTACCATCAATTAGCCATAATTTGCGTTTTTCTTTCATAACTTTATGTGCATCTGTGAGAACAGAGTTCCAATAAGGCTTAAGAAAATGAACTTGGATTTTGGAAAGCAATTTTCTGAAGATTCAACTACTGTTTTAACAATAAGATGATACATTTTTTCAATGTCATCTTTAGTATTAAGATGTGCATTCTGGGCTTCAATTAGGTCAGTTGAAGCATTCAACATGTCCTGATATGCCTGAATTTCTGTTGGTTTTACTTTCCTCCAATTTATTCCAAATGCATGTGCTTGCGGCACTCTATTATCAACGGAGCTATACTGCATGTTTAATGAACATACTATAGGTCTATGTCTTGACGTATTTAAACAGTCGTCATCTAAGATTTCGCAATACAAATTACAGTATTAGCGTTCGACAGGAATCAATATATAATCTATCAACGATTCACTGCGTTCATCATAAGATACAAACGATGTTTTAGCGCCAACACATGTATCTAATGTGTATATAGTCATGCAATTTGTATCAATCAGAAACTGATTAAAATACTGATCTCTGCCGTCAAGATTACCAATGCTTTGATATCTGGCGTTAAAGTCCCCCATGAATATGACCACACCATGTTCAGAGTACATACTCCAAAGATTATATAACTTATCAATATAGTCTTTAAAGCTTCTGATCGGATGGTAACGACACGGAAGGTATACTTGAAATACGAACATATATTGAAATTTAGAGACCTGAAACTGTATACCAACTATCCTGTCATCATCGATGCTTAGTGGTGTAATGTATTGGTCATGTTTAACATGCCACATGATTGCAACGCCGCCTTTTCCAACACATCTATTGCCTTCAAGTTCTAAGCTGAAGTCTGAAACTGTGTGTGATTTATAATTGTTATCGATTGCATCAAAGAAGTACAAATTATGACTGTAAAGCCAGTGCTCAGACAGTCCACATAAGTCTATCGCATGTTTGTTAAGCGAATCACACAGATATGTACTGCTAGACATAATTCCTGTAACGTTCAAGGTGAGAAAATTAAACTTGCTAACGAGTGACATTTTCACGGTGTTTGTTCTTTTAGGAGACGAATACATCGACTTATTTAATCAATATCTAGACACTGGTAAATAGTATCGTTTTCGTAGTAAGCGGTTTGCATTCGATTGTTTTGCCGGCTATATTGTTGCACATTACACTCAGGCCATGGTTTATTTTGCTGATCGCGCCGCTCACCATAAGTACGCATTTTAGTATTTTGGTTTCGCGATAACCAAGGTTTGCACACAACGTGGCGTGGCCAGACTGAGCCGTCATTTTCAAGTAAACCACTATCCAAGTTTGCTTCGACATTGAGCTGTATAACAACCTCGTCGGGAACACTACGGGAAGGGAATATATTTATTTTTGTTACTTTTGGGCCACGACGACTAACATAGCTTGCGATTTTGTTTTCATTAATGGTGTTATTAAAGCCACCTACGTAATACCGCTTTGTCCGCTTACGCACATAGACACTGAAGTCTTCCTCGTATCCATTACTCACTGCGTCACGATTTGTAATTCTCACAGGAATACCAATTTTACGTGGGCGACTAGGGGTACCGATTGCGCTAATAATATCCGAAAATGTCACCGGACTATTTTTGGTATAACGCGTCATATTATTAGTATTTATTATTGTGTTGCCTTTCTTACGCTTTTGACCATTTTTGGCAAAATTGTGTCTTCTCCCTTGGTTCTGGGATAATACAGTAGTAATATGCATTGCATTCGATTCGTCTGATTTATCGGGAACCACACATTCTGCTGAATATTGGTTAGTGTCAGATACATGTTCGGAAACTGACTGAGCGGGAGAGCCAATACTAGATGAAATATTGTGCATTGTAATGGGACTTGATGCCAGAGTCTCAACACTTACGTTTCCTGACAAAAAATCAGCAATTTCGTGTGCATTTGTTTCATGCCGATATATATTGTTAATTGTGGGCATTACAACGTTACCAAACGTATCAATAGGTTCCAATACCGTGTCAAACTCACTTATTCCGACAGTGTGTAAATCTGATACATCTGCAGAAATACGAGAGTTGTCAACATTTGGATAAAGGGCCCTCTCAACAACCTTGTTACTACTAGCCTGAATACACTCTAACATGCCTTTATGTCCGTTTTCAAGCTAAATACTGTCTTTGTAACAATTTGTATTTGTTCAGCTCGTATCCGTTCGTTTGCTACCATGCACTGTTTCATCATGAGTAGTTCTGCCTGCAACGACGTTACCGTATCCTTTAGTATAGTGACGTCATTGCTGCACATACATGTTGTTGTTGTTGTTATCGACGCATGGAGTTCCGGGGCAGCTGCGCTACGCGACTGTGACAACAATTTTCGTCGGGAAATACTTATTAGGTCTTTAAGAAAAGAATAGTCGTCACCCTCGATTACTGCCAGCAACGTTCGTATGTCATTGGCCAGCTTAACTGCTAATGTTTCACCTTTACGGGTATACACACGTCTTTTCATCTCCGCTTGTAAACCGTACGGGAAATCTTCCGATTCCTTCAAGCTGTCGTATAGCACCAGGCGCATTTCTTCGAGTTTTGTCTCGCACGAGCCGTAGTCCCGTAACAAACGCGTAACGAATAACTCTCCCAGTAGTTCACGGAATAAGTTAATAAGACGGTTGCATTCATTTAATTCAGTAGATTCCATGTGTATCTCCTCACTCGGGTATATATCCTCATCCGGGTCACATAGTGATGGACGACCCGCAGACACAGACACAGGAACCTTGACTTCAGTATTGTCGGTTAATAGTACTGGTGTCAGTTCAAACATCTGATCATTTAAACATTCAGAATCCATTTTGTCTATACAAGTTAACACCACGACCTGTTACGTTGTCTGTATATATGTAAACAGAATGCGTCAAATTACTGTTAACAGCGGTATAGTTATTATCACTGACCGTATTCCCCACAGGTACACACTGCTGGATTAGTACGGGTTTAATACAGGATTAGTTCACAGAATGCACTCTAATGACTATATTGCCTACGGCAAACTAGAAAAAGGTAATAATCCAGGTCATCGTCCATCTTGTTATTTTTTTTTTGTCATAAATGAACAAAAGAAAAACACATTTTTCAACGCGACAGTTTTGATATAACAATGATGTTTTTGGAATTTACACAACTCTGTAGAAAAAGTTCTTATCTTTCTTTTAATAATGTTGCAATGTCCAAGAAATTCCGGAAACATGCATTAAATCCAAACAATATAAATATATTCCAGGAGCAATTTTTTTTTTCACATCCATTCATCACGCATGCGCATTACCTTGTACGACATAGACGCATTTAGCCAAACTTACCACCAGATTCTATCACTATAACAAGATCACACCCTCTACATTCATAACCGATATAATAATTAATATCGGGCTGTTCCTTTTTTATTTTCCATCATGCTGTCGCATGAATGAGTTTAGTACCGGTGGTCCAGAGTAGTGAGGCGCTGTTTCAAGTTCACTGCTACGGTCCTGGGTAAGAATCCAGCTCGTTCCCAGATTTCATGAGGCATGCAGTACTTGTCCTACTTATGAAGTAGATGGTCTGCTTTCCCCACGAAAAAATTGACCATCATATATAACCTAAAATGTGCTGAAGATGACTTAAAACACCATGCAATCAACAGATGTTTTTTTTATTTTTGTTTTGGTGGAGCCAAAGTCCCAATCGTCGTTTTTTCTTTAATCTGAAGGTATATAGAAAACAATCTATCTACCAGGATCCTGTGCCAAAGATACAGATTGTGTCCGTTGCCAGAATCTCAAGCATTTTTTACAAAGCAACCAGGGTCCTGTGCTCTGAAATTTAGACATGATGTAAATATTTGCAAATTTTTAGACTAAACAGTTATCTTTATGGAACAACAGCAATGCAAACCAATTTGGGATCACATTAAATCAGTCAGAGAGAACATATGGAATTTTGGCTTTTTAAAGTCATCAACTTTGTATCGACCGGATAAGAGTAAATTTGTTTCAGCTTGTTAGGAATTATTCTGAATTTGTTGTACATAAGGAAAATGTATTTCGAAGGATATGATATTCAAAAGTTCCGTCGCATAAAGTTTTTTTCTTATACATACGATACTGTTTCTTTATGTTCGAACTTTTTGACACCAGTGTCCATTTTCCCTCTGTTTTTACGAACCAGGGTCCGTTACAAGTGCAACCAGGATCAAGGTAACGCAGTTTTGAGCAGACAGGGTCCGTTACGTCTATCCACCGTGATATTAGCACAGAGTCCTTCGCGATTGAGCATATTTATGTAAAATAACTTAATTACTACGACATTGTTAATCGGCCTCCGTAGCGCAGTAGGTTAACGCGCTGTCTTAGTATGCTTTCGCCGTTGCGGACGGGGTTCTAGGCCTTTGCACTTTTTAAAACATGTTTTTATGAATTTTCTTTATATGAAGAAGTAGTATTCAAATGCCTTTCAAATTCATCAGATTTAAATATTAACAAACATTAGCATACTAGCACGCACACAAGCACGGCTTACGCACGCACCCACAAAAGCTCGCACGCAAGAACGATATGTTTTTTTATGAATTGTAACTCTTATTATTTGCCCAAAAAGCTCCGGAATTGAAAAGTGTAACTGAAGGATAGACGGATGGGCGACATTCATGTGTATACCCCTACCCCATATCCTGAAAACTTGCGAGAAATAATATTGCTGGTCTTTTTTCAACAAAAGAAAATTCCTAACTTAATTTGAACAATATCCTTCAAGTGTCTCATTGTAAACAATAATTTCTCCCTGTCGCGAGTCAACACTTGAGCATGTATTTCACGTTACATACTATTGGCTACCGATACACGCTCTCTGTATATGTATACATGTATAATAATATATATAAATATATTCAAGTACATCCTCACATAAATTGTTATTTTATATATAATTCCTTTTGTTTTTTGATATCCTTGGATTATTGATTAAAATGTGTGATTTATATGATCTATGATTAATTAAGGAGTATTGAAAATTGAACTATAAGTGAGTGTGTAGAAGTATGTGTAACCTGTCATGTGATTATAATTATGTATTACAAATTATGTATGTAATGATGAGAAACTGTAAAAGTTTAAGTCAATAAAGTATCTATCTATCTATCTATCTATCTATCTATAATATGTGTGTGATTTTGATTTATTTCAAGAATATTATAGGAAATAAGTATATACTATATATGGAACATATGTGGAATACGCGGGTAAGTGTTTATAATTATCTACATAGTGATATATTTACGTTGTGCCTCACGCATTTTACTTGTTCCCTTCCGTTCAACATTACAAATTTATTGAATATTCTGATCGAGTTGAACAGTCTGTAGTTATCGGATATCTGAGCAAATTGCTATATAAACGTTTAGGCTTATATACCCGTAATCGCTGGGTGGTACAATTTCAAGTTACCGAAGCGTTTATTATGCCTATTATGCAAATGCCTCGATATACGCTATGACAATATACCAGCCTAAACAATGTAGACAACACATCCAGCAAAGAACTTCATCTATAGGCGTTCTTATGTTTAAAAAATCTTGAAATTGTATTATTTTATCGGGATTGTGTAGCTTTAAGCGGTATTCTACTTCAACAAACTAGGCAGCATTAACAGGCAATATAAACATAACACAAAGATGATCATTTATATATGAATATAAAAAACAAAACATAGAAAGGCGCAACACAAGTACTCAGGCAAAAGCATATCAAGTTAATAAACCATTAAGTACTTGAACAGGTAAGATAAAAGACAAACACAAAACGTTACCGCTATTTATCTTGCCTTTTATTCGTCTTTGTAACTATTGCTTATTTATGTTCGTGCTTTTGGTTGAATGTGGTCCTCGAATGCTATCAAATGACTTAAGGTTAAATGCTGAAGGATTTAGATAATCTAGTTTTATGAATTTAAAAATAAGTACCAAAAAAGTTTAGGTAGACGTCATTATAGGTTCCGCAATCAGTACGGTCATCGCACAATCTATAAATGGATCAAGCACTAAATATGAAGTGTGTTGCACAACCATACGGTCATAACTTCTTTTGATAAACCTTTTAACAAGTGTAATACAGTTGTATGAATGTGATCATGATCAAGGATCTTACGAAGTTTGTAAATCACGTCACCATAAAAGTCAGGTTGTAACTATTTTGTCGTAGAATAGTTCTTAAAATACTTAAAGAAGATATTTACTGTGCATCTTTAGCAATGTCACGGGAAGCCAATTAAGAACAACTACTCTACGTGACTAAAAACAATGTTCTTGCATACCGGATAAGGTTAGCCGCGCTTTACATGGGTGATGGACATACTGATATTACACATGATGGAAGATAAAATTCGCGCGCTGATATTCACTGTGCCATTGTGTAAATAAACATGAAAACGTTAGTAGTTGGTGAAGTCAATGCGCAGAATGTAAATGGTATGCAAGAAAAAGAATCAATCAGTTCAGAAAGGGGATTTCCAACCCTCGGTATAAATTTTTATATTATACAGAATACAACAGTATGCTTATAGAAGCAATGATTTGCACGTTAGATAATAGTGTATGAGAAGGGAAGTTTGACAAAGCACATGACGCAGCAAAATACGATGCTGTCACAAGCACATTAAGAACGAAGCTAAAGGCGAAAAACCGTCACACCATATTTTAACTGATATTAATCAAAAAATGTAAGTGCGTCCTATTTTGCTTATTATGAAAGTAGGTATAACAATCTAACAGGAAATGTAGCTTTCACAGAACACAGTCCAATAA
The DNA here is from genome assembly GCA_037043455.1 of Cyrtodaria siliqua. Classification (NCBI taxonomy): domain Eukaryota; kingdom Metazoa; phylum Mollusca; class Bivalvia; order Adapedonta; family Hiatellidae; genus Cyrtodaria; species Cyrtodaria siliqua. Next base: position 169,539 of record JAWPHD010002624.1, read on the forward strand.
AAATACGCATCTAAAGCAATTATTACAAGGAAACAATAGAAGCAAGTGTGCGACACCACAAACATAATAGGGTTGACAACAGGGATATTGCCTTGGACCGGCCAGTGAGAAAAGTTAACAATACCCGTGGAAGTTGAATTGACTCTCCCTAATGTAGCTACCATAATGAATATTATAGTTAGATACATTGCAATATCTATATAAGCATCGGATGTCATAAATCGTACAAAGGATTTAATAATAAATGTGACACAATGCATGTCGTAATTTTGAAATACGTACATAAATTGATAGAGGCATTTGTAAGTCTGCTACTTTCTCTCTTGTTTGATGCTTCCAAGGGATCCACATTTCAATATTTAAACCCCAAACACGCTTTTAATTTGAACGAAACATGATACAGAAAGAATATCGCAAATTACAAAAATGGTCCGTATAAAAAGTATGCATTACATACGTCAATGAGTATATCCGCCGCTGTTATACACTTTTACACGTTTTCAGTAATGACCTGATGGTTTGTGAAATCATATCTCTGTCATTTCTGACGCTAATTTAAAAAGCTTTTTGGATTTTAATGTATAACATGTGAAACAATTCTGCGACATATGCATTTTAATAGTCGTATATTCCGGGTTACATCATAAAATCGATTTATTCTAACCTGTAGGCCTTATTGCCTACTGACCGTTTCAAGTCGATAATCTTGTCTTCACCACTTTTTATGTTAGTATTGTTCTTTTTTCATTGGCATTTTAAATATGCTTATATTTCGGTTTATGGTGCAGTGAGAATCTACGTCGCCATTGCGTTTGCTTGCTGTGGTTACTATAGGATTATTTTTCTCATTTCAGTTATATCTTCTGGTCCATTGTTTTTTATCGAACATATCTACATGTATAAGATAAAGAATAACACCAGTCATTTCAAACGCTTTAATAGACACATCATGATTAAACTATCCGAACGAATCATATCATGCATATAGAATGAAATTACATTTTCGTTAATGAGAATAATTGGTCACACCATATGTATGCTCTACATTTCAATCAGCTTTTATTTTCGCAATGATGTTATTTATGATGTCTTTGACAAAAACCAGTGATGCAGAGGTATAATAAAATTAATCATGTAATGGCATCTCTGGACCGTTATCCTGACATATAAACATTCATACAAAAATACCGCCCGTAGTAATATACCGCCCGTGAGTGTACATTTTTTTCTAAAATATTGACTGACGCCACGAAACAAACATACAGTAGTTTCATCAATGTTTCCTAATTACTGTCTTTGGTATATTAAATTTTCTGGGCGGAGGGTTATTTCCTACTGTTTATTGTGATTAGTGTCAGTTCCACTAAGACTGAAATTGCTAATAGGAGTGCATCCAGTATTTATTATACCTCTGAATTTGTATTTATTTGTATTTATTTGATTCAATTTAGTTTGAATGTTTTGTCATACACGTGTAGATTGAATGTATGTATATGCTTTTGTGTAACACGAAAAACTGTAAAGTTTAAGTGAATAAAGAATATGTTCTGTTCTGTTCTGTTCTATATTAACTAATTTTCTTATTTTAAATATATTTTAGAATAGTTGGGTGAAGTATTTTGTTTCGTACAATAGTTGAACAATATTTATTGTTTGTTTAAATTGTTACATCTTTTGAGTGTTACCCTCCCTTTATATGAAAACATTTTAAAGACAAAAACTTCTTAAAATTGATAGGAAATAATATAAAACATATAAAAGTTTGACCTATTTATTGTAGATGTTCCGTCTATAAAAAATGTAACATGGATAATCCTAAATAATCTCCATTTTAATTGAATATTGCTAGTAAAACATGATGTGAAAATACTTTTAGTTGGTATATGTTAAACTGTAAATTGTGTTCATGCAATCAGAGCAGACGATTTAAACTGGTTATTTTGAAGTTCAACAGTATCTATAATCAATCGTGACATATACATAACAATGAGAATATAATTGACTTTTTTTTAGGTGGGTACTTACGAATTTTGACTAGTATATATATTGATCAGATAACATGGCTTCTGAGAGTGAAGTAATACACTAGTTTATTATAAATGCAAATGTGGACCGAATCACTGTGTTTGTGTACAGTAACACAATGAGTCGCTATTGTTTGCATGGTATATAGTCAGATACGTTAGACACCTTAATTATGTGTCATTATTTGAAATATTGCTTTACAAAATGCATGTTTAACGTTAACTTTTGTTTAAGGTGTCACATTATTTGTAGTGCGAACGCAGTCGCGTAACGTAGCTGACGTCATGTAAAAAACAAAACGACACATGTAAACAACAAAATGACAAGTTCTCTTACAAATTGCCACCGTATACAACTTAAATTGGCAACATTAAAGTGAAACTATCACCTCGAGATATGTTAAATATAATCCTACATTCGTGACTGTGTATTATTGACTAAATAATTACCTCGTTGGATAAATAGATAGGATACTCGGCAAAGTTTAAACTTCTTAGACCAGAAGTAATTTGCCTATAATATGTTTTTCTACTTTTATTTCAAAACAACAATCTTCTTATTTGCTGCATTCCATGCTGTGTTATCATATACCATTATCGTATATTTTTTGTCAATATTGCTGCTAAACAGCTTCTGACAACTTCAAAAAATATGGTTTGAGAAAGCTGTCGTCTATCCTTGTTAACTGGAACCAAAAACCGTTGTATTTATTTGATGAGTTTATAAAGTATATGTGCCTTTAAATTTAAGAAAACACGATTAAAACAGTTGAATATGCGTCAAATGAGTTTTGTGTTGTTAACTTAGAACTGAAATTAAAATGGTGTTAAGAAAGAGAATAACACATACAGATGTTTCGCTAGGTTAATTTTGAAGTTTATTAGTAGTGAGAGGTATCACCATATGATATTAAGATGTATTACTGATAACTGCGTTTTCAAAATATGCAATGTTGCTTGGTTCCCAGTCTATAAAGGTTGATATAAAAGTCGGAAAATTTAGAATTCAAAAAATCCAGTCAACCAAAACGACATTCAAAACAAACAGCAGTAACATAGATAAGTAGACAAAATATAAAATAGTCAGCAACATAGGTACAGCCTTGGAACGGTCAGAGGCAACTACGATCACTGGCGGTTTAAACCAGATTCTAAACAGGATAGCGTAAATTAGAAAATATCCATCAGGCTATATCCTTTAACAAACTAGGCAGGTTCAATCCGCAATGTACGTAAGCATAAAACTGACCATGTACAAATGAATATAAAAATCAAAAGCCTAGACAACCAAACAGTAAGTACTCTGACTCGGAAACTGTTTGATAACACTTATAAAACGCATTGCAGTTACATCTTTTGAGTGTTACCCTCCCTTTATATGAAAACATTTTAAAGACAAAAACTTCTTAAAATTGATAGGAAATAATATAAAACATATAAAAGTTTGACCCATTTATTGTAGATGTTCCGTCTATAAAAAATGTAACATGGATAATCCTAAATAATCTCCATTTTAATTGAATATTGCTAGTAAAACATGATGTGAAAATACTTTTAGTTGGTATATGTTAAACTGTAAATTGTGTTCATGCAATCAGAGCAGACGATTTAAACTGGTTATTTTGAAGTTCAACAGTATCTATAATCAATCGTGACATATACATAACAATGAGAATATAATTGACTTTTTTTTAGGTGGGTACTTACGAATTTTGACTAGTATATATATTGATCAGATAACATGGCTTCTGAGAGTGAAGTAAAGCCATGACTTATTTATCGTAATACACTAGTCTATTATAAATGCAAATGTGGACCGAATCACTGTGTTTGTGTACAGTAACACAATGAGTCGCTATTGTTTGCATGGTATATAGTAAGACACGTTAGACACCTTAATTATGTGTCATTATTTGAAATATTGCTTTACAAAATGCATGTTTAATGTTAAATTTTGTTTAAGGTGTCACATTATTTGTAGTGCGAACGCAGTCGCGTAACGTAGCTGACGTCATGTAAAAAACAAAACGACACATGTAAACAACAAAATGACAAGTTCTCTTACAAATTGCCACAGTATACAACTTAAATTGGCAACATTAAAGTGAAACTATCACCTCGAAATTGCAGCACAGCTGCTGGAAAAAATGTTGGGCAATTCTGAACATAATATTAATAATTCAGGGGTCAAGCTAGGGGAGAAGGAGAGTACAGTGAAGTGGGAAATTCACAATTATTTATATTGGTTTAATAAAACTGGATGAATGATTGATATATGTTGTCAATTTTTATTTAAATATATGATATATCTAGACCTGTTGTTTCATTTCAAATTAAAGTGTTTTTTTAATTTCATGTTTTAATAATTTTAATTTTGAGTGGTCATATTCATTATCAGAGAATTTAATATGAATGCCATTAACGGCTCAAAACATTAAAGATTATTTAGAGCCGCCCTTGAGAGAGGGTAATGATACGTGTATAGGCCCATACCCTTACTCTTACCGCAGTTTCTTTGTTTTCTACATGACATAATGTGAATTCTAATGCATTTTCAAAACATTTAATTGCTAAATCCTATGATAATGACCCCGTGCGAGGCCCTTAAAATCTGACAAGCATAGGCTAACATTGCTTGTCGAATTGTAGGTGTGTGATGGTGTGGGTGGGTGCGGTGAGAGCCTCTGGTTGGCTCTTGTTATTTGCGGATAAGCCAATTCAATCTGTAACCTAAAGGTTCTTGGTATGAATTGAATGTTGTTTAATGACTCATCAACACATTATTCGAGAGAGGAGATCACACACAGGAATCTGGAACCTGGAACCTGACACACTATACTAAAAATATAGTCTTATATATAGTTCTTTAAACTAACGTGCTTGGAGGATAGACTCCAATATACAAAACCTCCCAGTTTACGTTGTCCAATAGTAATCACTTTTTCGGTCATGGCGGCGATTACCGTAAAAAGTCAAAAAAATCACACAAAGTAAACTTTCGCGAAAGTCGTGAAAATAATACGGGCGAGCAAAGCAAAGCTCGACAAACGAGCCACAGAGCTTCGCGCAGAGCGCGAAGCCCCGAAATTAAACAACACACATTTATATTGTCACTAAGCTTCGCGCAGCGAAGCCCCAAATTATTCATATTTACGACATTATGTCGACCGCGTTCTTCATGTCCGGAGTTTACCTCGTCCGACCTGCTTCATATTTTTCAGAACGGCGTATGGTACGCGGATTTAGACTTGCATCAATAAGCGTATAAATGTAAATTTCTTACTTTGTTCTTGTGAGAAGCAGCATGTGAGAAGTGGTAACTGGTGCATCATTGACTGACGTTAAATATGACGTCATGCGATATGTTAAACATTGCAATTAGTAATGTTTGTATAAGTGTTACAATAATAATTAAGTATACATGTATGTGTTATAAACCCTAGAATGGTCGAAACTCTTCATATATGTACATTGTCTGATCAAAAATAACCGGAACGCTATAAATGCTTCTTTTGTTCCAGGAGATTTTCGTTGAACAAAAAAACCCGTATAACTTACGTCACATAAAACAATTAATTTTTCAGTTCAGATATTAACATTCTTATCATGGTCGTAAGGACATTTCCATGGGACGGCACATGACAATGTGTGCATTTCCAAAAATAGTATTGCCGATATATACTAATTACTGTTAAATACCGACTAATGTAACACATTACTTTATGTATGGAAATGGACACATATAGGATTTGTAGCACCTGCCACGAATTACCGAGGTATCTTTGGGCATAGAAATTAATATACCGATCGCATTGCGTACGTCCGTTAATGATGGTCAGAAAAGTATTTCAAACATATAGAAATACTATACTGGATTGTCTCATTACATAGTCCATACGGATCCATTTACATACATACCAACGTGTTATTTTAATTTTACAAATTAATTCTTGACCTTAAAGCCATTTACATAGGATACAAGGGTAATGTGCTTCTTCTCCGACAATTCAATTATCATTATGATATAGGCAATAACCCGATGTTTGCATTAATCATGAGATTGATGCTTTCTTAGAGCGTTTCGCGAAAAATGGTAATCTAAACTTGATATGAGAGTTGTGCTTGCTGCCTTGATATCCACTGGACAAATAATTGGGTGATGTTGGCGCAGATAGCCAGACAATCAGTTGGCACAACGGTTCCAATTAGTGAGATGTTCTTGTCTGCGTTGACAGTAGAGTGCCTATCTGATATTGCCCTCAATACAAGCTGCACGTCGGAATTCATGTAAAACATTGCCGATAAAGACTGCTCAGCGGTCACATTGTGTGTAATAAATGGATGTGTATCATGCAATGGCGTCTCTCTCTCTCTCTCTCTCTCTCTCTCTCAACATAGATATAGAAGTCGAAATGGATATGTTGAATTCAAAGACCACAGTCAACCGCAAACACGCATATAAACAACAGCTACACAGATGAATAAAAGGCAAGATATGACATCACAAACATAAAAGGGATGAAAATAGGGCTATCGCATTGGAACGGCCAGTGGCATAAAAAGGTCGCGGGGGTTTCAACCAGGTTAACATCATATTTAACACGTTTAGTCTCTATTACTAGGGAAGTTAAACAGTACTTCCTTGATTTTGTCATGGATACCATAAAATTACCATAGCAATCAATTTGGATAACATGGGTAACAGGAAATTCGTCAAAAAAGGATACGACCCTTTAGTGTTGCAACGTTTGTTTTGTGTTTAGTGATTGACCCCTCTACATTCAGTTACTAGGCTTCATTTTTCCCTTGTGTGATGACTGGATAACCTCTTGAGACTCTATAAATGCATCGTATTTCGGCCCAATGGTGTTTTGGTCGTACCCTTAATTGTAGACAGCAGCTGCTGTGGTTGTTCAGTACATTTCTGGATACACCCTGAGGTGTTTCTAATTATATATCTTTATATAGCTTTATAACAACATGTTAGTGTATTGGAGCGAGCCATAGAGCCCCTCCCACTCAGGAGAATTTGTAGTGTATGTTTTTTTCTCTATCAATCTTTTTTAAAAGGAGACTTGTCTGACATCTGAGCGTTGGGGCGTTACGTGACAATTACGTAACCATAACATTTCCAATACACGTCCAATGAAGGTGAAGTGAATATTTGCTTATTAACAACAAATACTACCTCTCTTTATGTTATTTTCGACTTTTTAATTTAGACATACTTTTCAACGTAATTCAAGTATACTGTAGTCGAAGTCACACCACGTTCTTATCAAAAAATGATAAATACAGTTAAAAATAACTAGACTTTAAGTTACTAATAGAACCCCACCCCCTTAGAGGAGTTTTGAAGGATACACTTTCCTGAAAGGTATGGCATTTGTAACAAACCGAGGTAAGTTTGCCAAATGAGAGTGGGAGCATAATATATAAAACTAATATAAAGGCAGAATTTACGTTACATTCAAAGTTTATCTTAATATTGATTTATTGATATTTTTTATTAATAATAAAATGTTATTCATTAAATAGATATATAAATGAATGAATCAATAAATAAAATAAGAACAATATATATATTTATTTTATGATATGCAACGAAATATCAACATATCTGTGGAATATAGAGTTTTATTTCCACAGTAGCTGTCAGGACTACTGTTTTAATGTACCACTAACACAGATGCACAGTACAACGACTCACAAGATATTCCTACGCAAATGTAAACATGCCGAGAGAAAGTACATTCTATTCAAACAATGATTTGAAATGGATTTTAAAAGTTAAAAGGAAATGATTGCCAATATAAATATATTAAAAAAATTGTTTTATTTGGGTATAAATAAAACATCTTTGGACATTTTTTTGTAGTCGGGCAAAACATGTGTAAAGCGGTTAGTGTTCTTCTACCGTAGTTTTCCTAAAACATTTGCAAAATCCTAAAATAAAAAGAAAATTTGTTGTTTTGTCTTGAATAACATATTTTATTTCATCTCTCTCGAAGTGAGAAAACTGTTATATTTGATGCTTCGCATTCGTAAAAATATAAAGTTTTCTCACTTCTCGATGAAATAAAATATGTTATTCACACCAAAACAACAAATATCCTCTATATATTAAAGTAATGTTTCCAGGAATAACGTTGCTAGTATTTTACTTTTAAGTATAGATTTTTTGAAAAATATAATGTAGTTCATTAGCATAATAAAATAAATAAACAACACATCTAAAATAAGATAAATAAATAATAAATATTTGTTTTTTTAAAAAGGTGCATAAATAAAAAAGAAATTATACATTAAATTACTGGGAGCTTATCTGTTATTGAACATTAATTGTTTTACTGGTTATGTTTTTCTTCCCTTTGTTACAATGTATCCTGCTTTTGAGACAAAACGCAACGTATAGTTTTATTTCGTCCCTGTCCAATGCAAAAAAAAAGTATGTTTGCCTTGCCTTATTCTGGTTATAGTTATATGGATACAATACTAATAATAATACTAATTCTTATTAAAGACATTGACATGCGTGAAAAGAGCCACGGAATGTATCATAGGCTTTACAATTCCATTTGAGGTGATATCAATGACTACGAGTTATATTGCCGATCGTCCGGTGTTAGCACAAACAGATGATCCAGATGATCTATTACAGCCTCCGGCTGAGAAGAGAAAGAGTTTATGAGTGCCATGTTAATTGACACGCCAACCCGATCCCATTCCACGATCCAGTAAAGAGAGCCAAATTGTAAACCTTTTTCATCAACTGAAGTTCCTAAGAAGCTTACACAAAGAACAAATTGATCTAGATCAAAGCAGAACACAATACATTTGTTTAACTGATTCTCTTATTGATCAACCATATGAAAAATTTGTAGCTGACGCTATCATATACTATAGACTCAATACCATGTTCCCTTTTAACAGCTTTTGGCTATTCAGTTAAAACTAACAAAGCCAAATTTCTCAACTGCTTATAGGCATCAGTTTAGTTCCTGGTACTTTTGACGACTTGGCAGAGCGGGTGTTTGGCCTACTTCCCAAAGCACACTGAGTCGACTTTGTGATAGACACACGTTTCTAGATCTATCAAGTAGTTTGAGTGCTAGATGTGAGGGAAAACTCGAATCTTCCTGTTGTCAGGGTCGAAAACTAAGACCCTCATGATTTGAAAAGTTTCGTGAGTAATCATGGCAATAACATACAATTCATAAATCTTATTTGCGGCCAGTGGAAAACTACAACTATTACTAAAGATGATGAATACCCCCGCTTAAATTTTAAGTAAAAAAAGGGCCATCATTCTGAATAAATTAGGCAATCAACAATGGGTGATGTACAGGAACATAAGGTCATCAGTTGTTATGTGTATACTGTTTGGGAACAAACAATTCAAAACTGTTTGAGGAATGCAAGCAATGACAAGAGAAATGCCTGTTGGCGTTAAAGCCGGGTTTTCAAAGATGAGTCCTATGATTAGTGTATGCAAGATGTTCACGACATATGTTTGTTTCTTTTCAACATACAGTATGTGTGATACAACATTTTTTAAGTTACTGACAAACTGGACGTATACTTAAAGCAAATTGTAAATAAAGAAATGCGACTAATTCTGAAACTATTCAAGGGAAATCATTCTGAAAATATTCTGAAACTGTTTTTCTATTTTTAGTAACAGTGGCCTTCAACCCAGTGACCTTAAATGCAATCCAAAGCTTCCTTTTCATATAAGCTACCTATCCAGAAAGTTTTAGGCCAATATCTCATTCCTAAGGGACGTTATTGAGCGGAAACCGTTTTACTATTTTTAGTAATAGTTACCTAGACCTCGAACGGGTTACCCGGAGACCCCAAATGCAATTCGCGTTGTTTTACTATAAATTGGGAGTTTTTCACTATCAAACTAAAGCAATATTGTTTGCTTAAATACTTTGCAAACACATTACCATTTGTACATTATCTTATAGTATTTCATAACACTCCCCTAAAAAAACACTGAACTGAATTTATTGAACGAAACCGTTTTTCTATGTTTAATAACAATGACCTTGAACTTGAATGCAAATGCAATCTCCAAGCTTCGCCTTCATGTAAGCTACCTATCCAGAATATTTCATGCCAAAATATAATTCCTAACGGAAGTTATTGAACGGAAACCGTTGTTTTTCTATTTTTAGTAACAGTGACCTTGACCTTGACCCCAGTGAATCCAAATGCAACCCCAAGCTTTCTCTTCATATAAGCTACCTATCCAAAATGTTTATTGCCAATATATCATTCATAACTAAAGTTACTGAGCGGAAACGATACCTAGAATTATCACGGAAGGTATTAAATACCCTCGCTTAAAGTTGAAGTGAAATAAATGGTCATAATTCTGCAATAAATTAGGCAGTCAACAATGTGTGAAGTAGAAGGACATAAGGTCATCAGTTTTTATGTTTATATGAAAGTTTCGGAACAACCCATTCAAAAGTCTTTGAGGAATTTCAAGTAATGAACATGTGTTACGGGCACGACAAGACGGGACAAACATGTGTTAAGTGAGGGACACGATGGGACAACAATGTGTTACCGAGACGGGACGCGAAGGGACATCACGGACAACGTGACTCGTATATAGCCCCACTTCACATTGTGAAAGCGGAGGTATAAGAAACAAATATGCACCAAAGCTCTAAATCCGTGAAATCTAATTTGTCTGAGGAAATGCTCCCGGCTTGCCATTTCTGATGACAAAACTGTCATCGCTGATGATGAGGGAAATCCATGTTTATCATAGAAGGAGGCAGACACAATTATACACTACCATGCTCACCATGTTACGTTCTCTAGACACAGACGTACCGATCCGGCTTGTGCAATTTGTTTCAGGAATACATCCATATGTCCTGTTTGGCACTATGATGATTAATAAAGGAGAATGTTGAATGTGTAACAAATTGCTGAGGTAACGGGGTCTAATATTTCCTCTATAGTACCCTCACGTCATTGCTTCACAAGCTGTGATATATATTACAACCAGTGGCTTTGCACGTAAAGTCCCATTGAAGATGATTGAAAAGCACAATTAGTTTGTGCCCGTTTTGGATTGCTCAAACAGCAGTATGTTTGCTAGGATGATCTTTAAAAAAGCTCGGAGAGCATGTAGAGGTTACTGTGTTGCCTATATGGCAAACCTCATTACACGGATATAAACAAATACGTTTTCACGAACATTTAAAGTCCACAACTCCAATATTTTGAAACCGACATTGGAACTGATATGAGCCTTCTGCCGCCGGGTCATTTTTTATAATCACGCATTTGAATATATAGACTTAAAGTGTATGTATGGCGCCATACTGATAAACAATATCCAGACGCAGAAACAAATGAGAGAAAATGGACTATTATTGATACTGTGTTTGAAGAAAAGAATAACGATGAATAAAATAATCATGAGCTCAATCGATGTAATATATTCCATGAAAATTCTATATTGCGTATTGTCATACTGCAAAGAAAGTTCTCAGGATTTCATTGGTCAAAGGGTCGTAAACATGAGCCCATGTCTACGTTTTGCACGATCACGTGATGAACTATTGCACGGTTGGCATATTTCCAATCAGAATGGTCAAAACTATTTAATCACACGTGACTGCTTCTAGTTCAATGAAAAAAGCTTATATTTTATGATATATAATTTTAAATGTTGGTTATTTTCCTGCCATATTTCGGAAGGTTCTGTTGTGCCGTTATTTTAGATGGGAAACAAAGACAAAGTTAAGAACTTTTGAGATATAAAACGGCCGCTGTGAGTTTAAAACAGGTTCTATGGTGGACCACCATTCCTACCCTATTGTCATTCAAATTAAAAAGAAAAGTTTAAATAAGAAAATCCCCTCTATGATATATGTGATATATGTTAAACAAAAATGTCATAAAAAAATGATTATGAACATATTAATATAAAAACAAAAGTCTAGAATGGCACAGTGTACTGAATGGCTTGACAGAAGTCAGAGTAAAATGAGAATGAACCATTAAGGAAACGACAATATTAAAGACAACCATAAGACGTTACCTACCGTTTCATGATGTTTGTAGACGTCAACATAGGGTGCATGATCCGTCGGGTCATCGCACAGTTAAAGTTGATTGGGTCATACAGTTTCCTAACAACCTTGTCAAATAGTGACTAATGATTTAATTTGTAAATAACGTCACCATAGAAGTCAGGTTGTGAAAATCCGTGGTTAAGAAGAGTTTTAAATTTATGGTAACGAGAGCCATTAGGGAGTAGCTGTTTAGTTATACAAAGGTTCCGATTGTTAAACTCGAATACATACTTTAGAACCAAGAACTTGAAACTCGATGACATCAATGAGTATTTGGCGAAAACCTCAACATGAAATACTGTTCATAGCAAGCAACCTATAAACTTTAAGATATGAATGCATGTAGACGTTAAAATTTCGTTCAGTGTTTGCAGTCTTTGTAGAAGTGCAGAGTTCGTATCCATTAGGTCTACTAACAATATTTCCAAACCAGGCAAACATGTTATATAATATGAATGTAAAAACGTGATTCAAAAACTTCTATCACAAGCTAAAATGTAGCTTTTTGCCTAGCATAGTTATTTTGAATAAGAGCAATATGTTTGTCGTTGATAATATATGGTAATAAGGTTGTATATAGTGTAAACATATAATATCTATAAAGCGCATATTGTCAGAAGAAGATTTTCTTAAATAAAAAATTATCTTTGTGTCTAATAGAACTATTTGAAAAGCAGTGTGAGTAGTTATTGTATATATTGCAAATGTAGAGTCCTAAAAATGGCAAACAGTCACCACTCAGGATATCGTGATCTCTGTCAACCTGTTAATTTGAACCAAATAAATGGTTTTATGCGGGAGCATTCACCAACATCTGCTTTATAACAAGCAAGAAGTGTGGCTTTCCAGGCTTTTGTTTTTCTACTCATATGTACATGATCATCTTTAGGTTGTACCTATATTGCGCAATAATGCTGCCATGTTTGTTACAGAAAATAACCTGGCGGTGATTTCATTTTTAGACTGTTCCGTTTTATTTGGTGACAATATGGTAAGAGCGATGTTTGCTGGGTTAAACCCGCAGAGGCCTCTTTGCGACTGACCGTTGGATGGAAGTAGCCCTATTGCCACTGACCGTTGCAAGGCAGAAGCCCTACTTACCACGCCGATGTGTTTGTGCTGTCGCATGCCTCGATTATAATTCACATTGTAATTGTTGTTATAATGTGTGTTTCTGTGAAAGCTACATTTTCTGTTCGACTCGTACCTATCTTTTCTAAATAATGTATATGTTCATGCATTATGACATTGAAATATTTGTATCGAAACGTGTCAAATTGAACGTAATTGGTAAAATACACATACATAATGCTCAAAAGTTCAAATTTCAAACCATTGCCCGACAAGAGTAAATTACAAAGTAAATAGTGTACGTAGTAACCTTTAGATAACATTGTACTTACGGCTGCTGCTGCTGCATCTATGCACTAACAAATATTATGTTTATGTATGTATGCTTTATCAAATAAAATGACATTTTTATGTTTGCTAAAATATGACACAGGCAGGAAAATTGTGCATTTGTTTGTATAATTCTGAACAAATATCATTAATACATGTTTACTTCTCAAAATAACTTAAGGACCATCCCTTTATTATTGCAATAAGATTGAAGTTTGCATCATCGCTCAAGTTTAAATGCACATTGCATTCCAAAATTGGAAACTGTTTCGTGTTTCTGTCATCTTTAGGAACATTTTACACCAACAAAATTTAATTTGAAAATTCAGATTTGAAAATTTCAATACAATGCCTTTTATCACCCAAAAATGTTATTTCGTATTATTTTAATGACTATTTATTCCATTTCACCATTTCCTTTAGAATACTATGCAACTATGTCTTGAACATTTACTTCATTTTGGATGGTATAAAATCAGCGTTTTTCAAAACTGTTCGGAGTATAGAATTAAACAGTCAAAGGTTAGTCAATTTCGGGGAAAATTTCGCGTCCATAGTTCCATTGGTAGTGATTAAACGTAATGAATAAATTGACAAAACATATTAAAACATTTAGTATTGTTGTTTTGGGGCAAATTAATGATTTTTTAAACACATTATCAAAAGTCTCGGAATCTTTTTAATTAACAGAACAATGTATATCAACATTTTGTTCTTTCATCTAATGCGGAAGTCTTGACAATATCAAGTTTAATGCAACATTGCTTACACATTTTGTGTAACCGTTTGAAAATGGTATGTAGTCAATTTCACTGGTAAGCATATGGAGAAATATTCTCGCGGTCCTTAACTTATTTGGAGGATAAATAGGGTTATAGAATTTGACAGTTTTGTGAACCCTGGGAGTTTTTATCACTTAAATTTAATTTTATATCTTTAAGGTGTTCTCCTTAACTATTAACGCAATAACAAAATATCTATCTGAAACTGTTTTAAAACTCATGATCCAATTATTTGATCCATTAAAATGTATTTGGCGATCGGGTGCTAAGTGCCGTTTAATTTATTTGTGTATGTTCCATTTATTTTGATCATCAATAAAGATCGGAGTGTTAGTTATACCTTCTAGGCCATTTATATGAGGATTCTTTTTTCAAAATTGAATTAACGGCTATGCTTATCATTTAACCAATTAAAATTTGTAATTTCATGTTTATCCGACATTTGTTTTTACCACGTAGTCGTTTATTTGCGAGGAACTATTATTTGCATTATCAATTTGAATTATTTCTTCGTCACTTTTTTCGGGAGACATTGCAGGCATACTAGTTTCCGTCTCTTACTGTTTATTAACATATTTTCTAACGGTGACTCTTTTCGTTTTAGAGCTAGTATTCGTATAAGGATGTTTAAGCTTCAGCTTTTAATTACGCCGTAACTTGTATTTTGACGTCTCACTAGTGAATTTTTCAACACTATATAATATATATAGCAACCGTCACTTGTGGACCACTGCAAACATACTGTAAAATGTCCATTGGATTTTAGAACTCCCCTCAATCTGCAAACCTTCCTCTGAAGATCGAGGCCTGGTTTTATGAAACAACTTATGACAATTTTGATCGTAAGTTAATTTCTTAAATTCTTTACTTTCATTTACAATTCACAAATGAACGCTATTTCATTTTATTTTATTATGCATTTGATATTTCTGAATATAATGCACACATACTTGTCTACATTGAATGCTTAGTTGCAAAAATGTGAACAGTTTTAAAATGTGAGACTTATCGTAAGATGTTTAATAAAACGGAGCCCAGAGCTTTTTATTCACAAAAAAATCAAAAGTTGACCAGATTATTATTTTTTTAAATTCAAGTCTTTTTCAGCACCCCTCAAAATTGACTCCATTTCACTAATAATTTAACTGTATTCCTACCCATTTTCAAATTGTCATATCTTCCTCGAAAACCACCCAGTGGCATTCAAACTTTGCAGAAGTCATGAACATGTTCCAATCTTGTCACCTGAAGGCAGAAATAAGAGAACGGTTGCTTATTTCCAAGTTGAGAGCAAACCGATTAATACAGCCCTATTTTTTGACAGTGTAGGAATCTTCCTACCGTCATGGCCAAAGGAGGTAATTCTATAGTGAGACCTTTATCATCGCAAACAGAACATCGTCGCACAACGTGATTGCATTTAATGTAATGTTTTGTTTTGCGGTACTGTTTGTTTGTCACCTTAATTTGTTTTCTTTTAAGTTTTCAATTTGAAGTTTGAAGATTAATTTAATAATTGAACCAGTTGTATTCAATTCAGTTGTACACTTGATCAAAGCCATAATCTGGTAAACAAAAATGTTACAGTTGTGAATAATAAGTACTCACGAATAATACCAATAATATTAAAACAGTTACGATTTTTTATCTATTAGAAATTACAATAAGAGTTTCAGTTTCAGTTTTATTCAGGCTCAAACATATAGTTTCATAGTTATTACCATTTAAATGGACAAATTTAAACAATTACGTGGTCCGAGTTTTAACTTTTATACCCCATCCAACCCCTTCTCCAAGAAGCGAAAAGGGGTTGACTAGGGTATGAAATAAAGCCTTAATTTCGGCTAAAAATGTTTGCATATTGTAAAATTAAATAGGTAATTTTAGACCGGTTATCGCATTTTTTTAGTTAAAAAATGTTTTAAAACGTGTTTTATTGTCGGAATATCCTTTTTAAAATCCTGTTTTTATAAGCTTTCCCATCGCTTAATGGAATTAAGGCGGGACCACATTCACGCTGTAAAAATGAAATAATACATTACGGATAATTAGTACATCACAGGGAATAATGTTTTAAAAACTGTCTCTGATGACGTGCAGATATACTGCTTCGCCTGTAATTTCTACGGCTAAGAGTGTTAATAATCATGTCTTTAAACACGTTTTTGTGCATTTTCCTGTTATGTTTTGGCTATAACTGTATTCTGGATATGTTGTTGATATTTGCAAATGCAGCTCATCATGTTTTGACAGTTTTTGATATAAATTTCAGAAGTGAAAGTAAACAAGGTATGCAATTGCAAGGGGTAAAAATAACGTTGACCTTTGACTCGTGTTAATATAGAGCTGAATAAACGTTTCTTAGAAAATATTAGACCCCCTATCTTCTTGTTGCTGTTTAATTGCAGACATTTTTATTTGCATCATAAAGTAAGTTTCCCATAATTCTAATCAGGTTTGAGTTTTTAACGGGTTGTCAAAACTCTCACGTTACTATGGAAGGGACATGCAGACTCATTTACTTTAATATAACCTTCTTATACGAAATACGGGTGTAAATAAATGCTGAACTATTAAGGCAGTTTTATCCTTTAAATATTTGTGAAACTGAACCGGGAATTGCCAAAACCAGTCAATTTATTGCCATCCATTTTCAACCTGGTTTTAACCGAAAGTAACCGGAAATCGACCGGGGAATAGCATAACAATTCTACTTTTAGATATCTTATAAGAATTGCATGGTTAATAACTTAGTAATTGGCGAGTGTAAGAAAAGTGATGAATGCGAGCCTCTGCCGAGTATTTATCACTTTTCGACAAGAGCTTCTTGAAAGTTACTAACCGTGTACTTTTTTTATCATGCAACTGTTTTAAATACAGTTTACGTCAAAATATAAATGAAGGATAGTTTGTCAGGGGAAAGAAATATAAAAAGATCGGATAGGGCAAGTAACATTCGAGGAGGAAAGTCAACCACAAAACACAGTAACAAACACGCAAACAGACAAACAAGAAGGCAAAAGTAACAATAAAGCAAACGACATCACAAACACAAAAGGGTTGACAATAGGGCTACCGTCTTGGAAAGGTCAGTGACAAATTAGGCCACTTGGGGTTTAAACCTAATACAAGATAATGAGGAAAGTTAAGGAAAACCCTAATAAAATGGGCCAAAATGTCGATGAGCACAAAACCTTCATCACTCTTCGTCCGTCGTCCGGTGTCGTCCGTCGTCGTTAACTTTTGCTTCAAACGACATTTCCTCAGAAACCGCTTGGCCATTTTGACCATACTTCATATGGATTATCCTTAGATGAATGCTTTTTAGATTTGTTAAATTTAGGTCAGCAAGACATCCAAGATGGCCGCCATTACCATATATAATCGAAACATTAAAAAACCTTCTGCTCAAGAACCGCTAGACAGATTTCGACAGTTTTTCTTTTAAAATGACCCCCAACGGTTAGACTATCAAGTTTGTTCTAATGAAGTCCGGGGCCAAAATGGCCGTACCCGGGGGTCCAATTTTTGTATATTGAGATTTTGCATGTTTTACACAGACATATATAGGAAACAAACTTTAAAAAATCTTCTTCTCTGAAACCACAAGGCACAGAGCTCATGTATAACCTGTAGCATCAGCTCATGGTCCTCTACTAAGTTTGTTCCAATGGTGACCCTGGGGTCAAATTCGGTCCCACCCCAGGGGTCACAATTTTACATAGACTTATATAGAGAAAAGAAATCTTCTCTGAAACTACAAGAGTCAGAGGTTTAATATTTTGCATTTACTATAAGCTTATGGTCCTTTACCAAGTTTGTTCAAATGGTGACTCTGGGGTCACATTTGGCCCCGCCCCAGGGGTCACATGTTTTACATAGACTCGTATAGGGAAACACTTAAAAAATCGTCTTCTCTGAAACTGCAAGAGCCAGAGGTTTACTATTTTGCATTTACTATAAGCTTAAGGTCCTCTACCAAGTTTGTTCAAATGGTGATCCTGGGGTCACATATGGCCCCGCCCCAGAGGTCACATGTTTTACAAAGACTTACATAGGGAAATTTTCAAAAAGTTTGACCAAACTTCACATGGCCTTAGGTGAATGTTTTTCAAATTTATTAAAATTAGGTAAACACGACATCCAAGATGCCCGCCATAGATATTTAAATTACTTCTTGTACATTGGGAAGCTATTTAAAGGCCGTGGGTTCAAATCCCATTTTTTTTTCCATTTTTTATTATTGTTTCCTGTTTTTCTTTTGTTTAATTTTCTAAAGTTGGTACAGTATATACAGATTTTGCATTTTTTACATAAGCTTATAAAGGGAAAACTGAAAAATCTTCTTCTCTGAAATTACAAGATGTTTAATGTTTTGCGTTTGCTATAGACTTATGTCCTCTACCGAGTTTGTACAAATGGTGACACTTGGGTCACATTTGGCCCCTCCCCAGGGGTCAAATGTTTTACAAAGACTTGTATAGGGAAATACTTAAAAAGTATTCTTCTGAAACTAGAAGAGCCAGAGGTTTAATATTTTGCATTTACTATAAGTTTATGGTCTTCTACCAAGCTTGTTCACATTGTGATCCTTGGATCACATTTTGCCCCGCCCCAGGGGTCACATGTTTAAAATAGACTTGTATAGGGAAAAACTTAAAAAATCAACTGCAAAAGCCAGAGGTTTAATATTTTGCATTTACTATAAGCTTATGGTCCTCTACCAAGTGTGTTTAAATAGTGATCCTGGGGTCATATTTGGCCCCGCCCCAGAGGTCACATGTTTTACAAAGACTTACATAGGGACATTTTCAAAAATCTTCCTCTCAAAAACAGCTTGGTCAATTTTGACCAAACTTCATATGGCCTTAGGTGAATGTTTTTCAAATTTATTAAAATTAGGTAAACACGACATCCAAGATGGCCGCCATAGTTTAAATTACTTCTTGTACACTGGGAAGCTATTTAAAAGCCGTGGGTTCAAATCCCATTGCATTTGTTTTTTTATTCTTCATTTTTAATATTGTTTCCTGTTTTCTTTTGTTTAATTTTTCTAAAGTTGGTACAGTTTATACAGATTTTGCATGTTTTACACAGGCTTATATAGGGAAAACTGAAAAAATCTTCTCTGAAATTACAAGAGCCAGAGGTTTAATGTTTTGCGTTTGCTATAGACTTATGTTCCTCTACCGAGTTTGTACAAATGGTGACCCTTGGGTCACATTTTGCCCCTCCCCAGGGGTCAAATGTTTTACATAGACTTGTACAGGGAAATAGTTAAACAATATTCTTCTGAAACTACAACAGCCAGATGTTTAATGTTTTGCATTTACTATAAGCTTATGGTCCTCTACCAAGCTTTACACATGGCGATCCTGGGGTCACATTTGGCCCCGCCCCAGGGGTCACATGTTTTACATAGACTTATATAGGGATAATCTTCAAAAAAAACGTCTTCTCAGAAACAGCTTCACATGGATGATCCTTTGATGAATGTTTTTCAAATTTGTTAAAATAAGTTAAACGTGACATCCAAGATGGCCACATAGAAAAATCTTTGAATTACTTCTTGTATACTGGGAAGCTAGGGCTTTGGATGCGTTTGTTTTTTTGTTAATTGTTTTAGGGAAAACTTAAAAAACCTTCTTTTAAATTGTTAGCATGGAGTGTGGGTTTAAATTTCAGTTGAAGGTGTTGTTGTGTTTTGCACTTGTAAAAAGGTATTGAAAGGAATTTATTGATGAAACCACTTGATATAAGATCCATTTAACTTGTACAGCATCCACATGTCCTCTTGCTCTCTTGTTCGGTATTATTATTAATGACCGCTAACCGTCTATTGTCTATCAAGTTTGCTCATTTGAAGTCCCTAGGGTCAAAGAAGGCTGCAACCCCTGGGTCCAAAGTTTGTATGAAGAGATTTTGCATGTTTTCACATAGACTTACATAAGGAAAGACTTAAAAACATCTGCGAGAAGACACTTTTTTCACCATTGCAAATCCTCAGGTGATCGATTTAGGGTCATTTGGCCCTCTTGTTATTAATTGTTGAGATATTTTATTATGCTTTTTATTTTTATATTAGTGAAATTGTGTCGTCTTAAAGAGAAATTATCACGACAAGTCGCAATAAAACGACTATAAAGTCACGATAATTTATGTCAACTTAAATTAAGTGCATTTTAGCCACATGCCACCATACGTATGCATTCAAAAAATAATCTCCCATTTCACGCGGTTCGCTTTAAACTGCATTTTAAATTAGGTACATACTGTTTTCCAATTATAAACCTATATGTTTCTATTGCCGTAGAGTTTGAAATTACCTTAAACCAAGTAATTTCAATAAATGCATAATTGTTTAAAACTGTGTTTACAATTTAAATTTGATGGTATATTTTATTTTAAGACAAAAATATAAATGTTGAATTGGAAGCTCGAAGTTTATCGCAATATTAAGAAATTGACAGATACTGGAAAAGTTTGCTCGTAGGTTACCGATGATTGATAAATAAACCAAAATAATTTTTTTCTTCATATTTTATCAAACAAAAAATAACCACACACCATATAAAGATATCTTTGGTCATTTGTTTTGATCTTTTCATCATAATTCGCAAATGTGTGTGTTTTTCCCCAAAATCTATTTATTTTATGATACCAAATTGTAACGGAACAACGCGCCTTCGCATTCTGGAATATTCTCAAATACTGAACAAACAACATTATCTTTTCATAACTTTACCCAATTAGTCAACAAATTATAAAATCAAAATTTTGTTTGGCAGATATGGTCACAGTTCTACATGTATTGAAGCGAGGCGGAATCCAAGTGGTAATCCCGGCAGCTCATTGTATTGCCTATAATGAAATAATGGAATTGGCTCGCTGGCCTTTAAAACTAAGTGGCTCGCTGACCTTTAAATAACTAAGTGGCTCGCTGGCCTTTATGCAACTAAGTGGCTCGCTGGCCTTTATATAACAAACTGGCTCGCTGGCCTTTATATAATCAAATGGCTCGCTGGCCTACATATTTAAGTGGCTAGCTGGCCTTTATATAACATAGCTCGCTGGCCTTTATATATCTGGCTCGCTGACCTTTATAAACCTCATTGGCTCTCGCTGGCCACCTGCGGCAATACATTACATTGATATTTTGAAAGAAATAGAATTCGCTAGATGTAAAATTCGTTCTATAGGAAACACAAGTTGCCAAGAAAATTGGGAACTAACCAAATAGATTGAAATTTTATTTTCCGCAAAAATATCTACAAAGTGACATTAGTAAACCAGATCATACTGGAAACCTAAATTATAAAATATAATTAACACCAAGTAAAATCTACCGTATTGCCGCAATAGATATTCGCTGCGACATTAAAATAATGGGACTGTCGACCCCCAGAATTCCGCCACGAAAACAGACTGTTGGAATGCCTATGAAAAACAGGCTGTTGAACCCCAATTCTAGGCGGACCTCTTAATGGAACATTAAGCTATCAAATGGTAAGAAGGATTCAATTGTGCCTTGCAAAATGTTTAAGAATATGTCAAAACTCACATCCGACAGATGGCAGCCACCACGGCGAAAAAACCCAGGTGTATCCAGTGTGATTTCATGATTAATGACCTAGCCCTTGGATGACAACAGTGCTGCTTGAAGACCCATCCTATTAAAACGAACTATTTTGTCGTCCAGCGCTTTAGACGATGAGTCGGGCCGTGACAATTGCCAGTTTAACCATTGCAGAATGTCAGACCATGCAACTTTAGTCTTTGGAAAGGTTCTAAGTAAAAACAAAATCTCGCTTTAGCATACGCAGCATTTTTTGTGCTGGTACACGCACTACATAATTGCCTCCGCAATGTAACACAATCAGTGCAGGAGACCTTCTCTGCAGACTAATCCACTAAAGCTCCTGGCGCAAAGTGAGCCTATTCGGTTTATCTTCCCAAGTTAGACCGCGTGATCCCCGCCAAATCAATTTAACACTGCCATTTTTTGCCAAGTTCGAATGTGGCTTCTGCCTGAACAAAGCTCTTTGTTCGGCCCAATATATCAATGAGTCGCCTACCAGATAAACATCTGTAAACAAAATATACCCATTACTGCACATAACCAAGTTGACACATGCATATCGTTTAACTAACAACGAATATATTTTTTATATGCAGTACTTTGCCACCTGCCCATGTTCTGAATTAGGATAACCAAAAACACGAAGAAAAAAATCGGGAAAAGTAGAAATAGTTTGCCCTTAAAACTGGTGCGTTTTCATTGAACATCAGTAGTCATTTGAAACTTTTACATCTGAAAACACACTGTACTTAATGTTTCATTCTTAGGGACTGTGGGGTTTGGACCGGTGCAAAATGGCATGGGCCAGGTACTTTTTTGTCGCGACAAACCCTGGGACGATACTTTTTTTTCGCTAGCTTGCCATGGGACGTACACTTTTTTTAAAGTCAAATTCTTTCCCCCCAAAAAAACTTTAAACAATTACAAATATTGAAGCAGTGATATTAGACCATACTTAAAGGCCCCCTAACCAAAAACATAGGCTTCTGGCGACTGTTTGCGGCAAACATTGCTGCAAAGCTGCGGCAGTCAAGTTTGCGGCAAAGTTGCGGTACACTTTTACCATGCAAATGAAGTATGAAGTATGCAGCAAAGTTGCAGCAAACAAACATGCAAATGAGGTTCTGGTGATGTTCACCGCAACTTTGCCGCAGACCTCATTTGCATAGTAAAAGTGTGCGACAACTTCTCAGCACACTTCATTTGCATAACACGTTTAGTTGTAATCTTCTGGCGATGTTTTGGCAGTTTGCTGCTACTTTGCCGCAGACCTCATTTACATTGTAAACATTTTGCAGCAAACTTCATTTGCATAAACATTTTCTCTGCAATGTTCTGGTGATGTTTTTCAAAATAAATAATGAACTGAAATTATGAAATAGAACAATGTAAAAAAAAAAAAAAATTTAGCTTGAAAACATTTTTTTTTCACTATTTGACATGGACTACACCATATTTAAATAAATCGACACTATTTAAGTAAATCGACACTATTTAAATAAATGCTCTCGATTTAAAGTATATCCTTACGATTTAGATTATATCCTCACGATTTAACTAAATGGTTTTGATTTAAATAATTGTTTGTGAATTCTAAATAAATGGACCTTTGTTTTAATAAATGTGCAACAGTTTAATTAAATTCTCTATATTTAAATAAATCGACACAATTTAAATAAACTGACACTATTTAATAAATCCTCTCAAAAAAATAGTATCTGTCATTTCTGCATTACTCTCATTTTCATGTAGATGTCGAGCGCTGTCATTTTGCATTACTCCCATTTTTATGAAGATGTCGAACTCTGTAAATTTTGCATTACTCCCATTTTCATGGAGATGTCGAGTACTGTTGAGCGCTGCCACTCCTGCATTACTCTCATTCTCATTTTACTTTCATTGTGAACGCTGTCTGCATTACTTCAATTTTCATGGAGTTGTCGAGCGTTGTCATTTCTGTCATTTTCATGGAGATGTCGACTGCTGTAATTTTTGCATTACTCTCATTTTTATGGAGATGTCGAGCGCCGGCATTTCTGTATTACTCTCATCATCATGAAGATGTCGAGTACTGTAATTTCTGCATTACTCCAATTTTCATTGAGATATCGGCTCTGTCACGTCTGCATTACTCTCATTTTCATGGAGATGTCGAGCACTGTCATTTCTACATTACTCTCATTTTCATGGAGATATCGAGCGCTGTAGAGTACTGTCATTACTCTAATTTTCATTGAGTTGTCAAGTGTTGTCATTTCTGCATTACTCACATTTTCATGGAGATGTCGAGTGCAGTCGTTTCTGCATTACTCCCATTTTTATGAATATGTCGAAGCTATCATTTTTGCATTGCTCCCATTTTCATGGAGATGTCGAGCACTGTCATTTCTGCATTACTCCAATTTTATGAAGATGTCGCTTGCTGTCATTTTTGCACTACTCCCATTTTCATGAAGATGTCGAGCACTGTCATTTTTGCATTACTCCCATTTTCATGGAGATGTCGAGCGCTGTCATTTATGCATTACTCTCTTTTTCATGGAGATGTTGAGCACTGTCATTTCTGCATTACTCCCATTTTCATGGAGATGTCGTGTGCTGTCATTTCTGCATTACTCCCATTTTCGTGGACATGTCACTAACTGTAGTAGTCCAATAGGCACAAATGGTGCCTGGATATCTTAGAATCAGCACAAGACCCTAGACAAACCAACAAACGTATATATACACACACATCTACCTATTGAGGTCATACTGATCATATTATTTTGCACTTGGGATACAATTTTAATTTTTCTGGTTTAAACTTTTAAATGTTAGAGTTATCATGGTGTTTGTATTTAAAAATATTCGTGCAATGAACACAACTGAATAAATGTTAAAAAATAAGGTTCCTGGACCTTGGCTAAATTACTTGTTCAAGTGGTACGTCCTTTGACATGAAATACAAATTTCACTTTTAATAGTAGCAAGTAACTGGAAATAACAAAATTCTGTATAAAGTCTAAGTTTTGCAATGCTGTTTTGGCTAACAGAGTCTTCAGATACAGCAGATCAGAATGGAAAAGTTTGTCGTGATGTTCTGTGAATAAAGAAACGGCAAATCTGAATTTAAAAGTTTGTGGTGATGTTACGGCGTGCAATAAAAAAAAAATCGGATTGGTAAAATTTGTCACAATGTTGTGGTGAACAAAAAAACATGCAAGTAATTTTGTGGTGATGTTATGGTGTATGTTGCAAATAAATAAATGTTTCTGGCGAATGTACAGCTTTTTGGCGAGTTTGCGGCAAATTCGACGAAGATTACCATAATGTATGCGGTAACATCACCGCTAGTGGCGAACATTGGCGAACAATTAAGAATTGTTATGGTGAACAAAATTGTTCTCTGCGAGCTTGCACCAAGGAGCCTCCTCATTTGGTAAGGAGGGTGCTTATGGACCTTATTTATCTGAGCATTGGGAATGGGGCAAAATGGCATGGGACAGGTACTTTATTTGTCGCGACAAACCATGGGACGACCTTTTTTTTCTCGTTTGCTTGCCATAGGACGTACATTTTTTTTATATAACATTTTTATTTGCACCGGTCCCAACCCCCCGATAAATATTGCCTGGTCCCTTACACTAAACATGTATTAAAAACCAGATATTTAATCAAACATTTAACTCACTGTTCAGGTTTCATATTCTTGATATATCTTTCACTAAATCAGCGATATAGATGGTACCGACTAACCCAACAAATCAATGGCTTGATATGACGACTACATTGCTATTTTGACATTCTTGTCCGTACCGAAGGTCTTTTGGGAACAAATTCGACACTGCTGACATCGAATAGACGTTGTGTTAAACGTATGTTGTTATCAATATAATTTCCGTTAACTGTTATGTATTTAAGGGAAATTCTGTCACGTATTCACGCGATGTTACTGGAGAGATTAAGACATCAGAGAGGTCAGACATTGCAATTGACATATCTGCATATTATTTTTCTGCCTATTGCCATATAGGGCTTCTATATTTTGAATATCACATGTTTAGTAATCAGCTGATATGATTTCATCCCAATATAAATGTGAATACGGTACAATCTTGTTTCGTAGGTATCTAAATGGTAATTTGTGTACACTTGGAATCAAGCTCGTCGAATATATAATATAAGCACTTCTCAAGTCAAGTGAGAAAGTGTTGATTCTTACGGATGGCGGAAGGTATACAGTACTGGTTCTACTCAGGAAAAATGGGTTGATCTACATATATTCGAGAACAATCGACAGTCATATTGGGCCTAACATGTGCTGTCCTTTCTAACACCATTCAAACAAACAAATCAAATACATACGCACGAGCCGAGAACTAGATCTTCATATCTATAATGCAGTATATTGTCCCAGAAAATAAATACACACTATATAACCACTATGATAGGCCCAAAACAGCTTGAATGAAATAGGATGGTGACAAATTACTAGCTGTAGCTAGGATCGGACAAGGAACTAAATGGGAAACATATTATTTACATATCTCGTCACCATAAAAATTAGCGCTATGGTGAGAAATATAAACCGATATATTTACTCATGCAATTGAATATCGATTTCGAAGCAAATATATAGATAAGGTACTGTTAATTATAGCGTTAACTGTATTGACATTTTAAATTTTGCGACGGTATCTATGTCGTTAACTAAACGACTGATATACCCGCAAAATGTCTTTGTTTTTGACAATTTTACTCCCAAACGCATTGAAATAAAACGCAATGACGTCACGGTTTTGACGGTTGAATGTCACATGTCTGATTTGCTATTGGTATTAGCTGTGCATTGTTGTATTCTATAATCATGGACCTAAATGTCTTTTTCAATGAATAAACACACATCATATTTACATACTCAACACAAATACGTCTATTCTTACGTCTGCCAATAACGATAACAGAAATGTCGAGAACTCAAACTCATTATATTTATAGGCATAACTTCAAACTTTTCATACTATACCTATGGAAAACGTCTAGGCCCTTGCAACTATTTGCAATTGGATTTGGAAAATCGGTAGCCTGAAAATTGCTATACTTTATCGTAATGTTTATTGAATAAATATTTACCTTAATATGCCCCGCCTTTGGGCAAAATGTTTTTTATAATTGGTGTTTCCCGTCCGCCTTTCCGTTTGTCAACACTGTATACGAAACTCCTTTTACAGTTTCCAACTGATTCATACTAAACTGTACATGATGATTAAGTATAATACTAAACTACGATTACATGAGTATGACTTGATGCGTGGTATATTGCAGTATATACACATAAATAATTAAATTAACAACCAATTCAAACAAAACATCGTATACATTGAAAGCATGAAGTGGTCATTCACATATTTTCTTTTCGTTCTGGATGGATTATTATGGACATGCATTATGCTCCTTGAATCTAGTTGTGTTATGACATTTTTATCCTTATAGCCTAAAGCTAGAGTTCCTATGTTAATTGGTAATAACTCACGAATATTAATGAGTCACGTGTGAAGTAGTTTCAAATTGACGAACATCCAAAAAGTCGGTATATAAGCAGAAATCGATGCGTAAAATTTCACATTTTTATTTAGCCTCCGTACAGATATCATTGATAAATAAACGACTTTAGAATATGTGATAAAAATAGTTGCCAGGAACGGGATTTGAACCACAGCGTTGCACTTTTACGTTTTAAAGGAAGTACACTGACCCACTAGGCCGCGCCCACGGCTATTTATTGGTAAGTTGTAACATTTTTAATATTAAGTAGGTAGGCATCACGTAATAACTAGCACGCACACAAACTCA
This sequence comes from Cyrtodaria siliqua, assembly GCA_037043455.1. Taxonomy (NCBI): domain Eukaryota; kingdom Metazoa; phylum Mollusca; class Bivalvia; order Adapedonta; family Hiatellidae; genus Cyrtodaria; species Cyrtodaria siliqua. The sequence goes on from JAWPHD010002624.1 coordinate 197,266, forward strand.
TCAAGTGCTAAATAACAAGTCCAGATATGATTGTTTAAGGCGAAGTATTAGTTTTATATTGATAACATACAATATTACACCAGGCAATGCTAATTTACATCAATTTAATCATTTTCAAAGTAGAATGTCAATTTTCGTTGAAATCGTGAAAATCGAAAAATAGCAAAACAACTGCATATACCACATGTTTACGTTCAGACATGAGAAATCAGAAGGTCGTGTGTTCGAGCCCCGAAAGAGGCTAACTTTGTTTTTCTGTAAAAATTACTGTTACCTGTGTATAGGTACGATGTGCAGTGGTCGATGTTTATACAGTAACTGATTTCCTGTGCTGTATTTGCCCTTTTAAATACCCAACTTCGACATGAGCTGGTAAACATGAAGTTACACATAAGGACACATCTACAAAGAAGAAATCGATTGATATAGAGAATTTGTAACTTTAATGAAAACTTTCCATTTTCCGAAATAATCATCTTGCATTTTGCGGAAAGTTTATTTAGAAATAACGTAGTTGCATCAGGCTGATTGTTCCTAAGAAGGTTAAATTTAACGCTTAGGAGTAGTGGATATAATAACATAAATCTATAAATACGGAAACCTCATCGACATGACTTTTATTTAGAACTACACATGCCCACAGTTTGAATAAAGTTATCTTATTATTAAGTGGGATTGCAGTTACGAGCAACTATAAATCATCAAAATACGCAGTTTATCAAACATTACGTGGTCCCGCCTTTATTCCATTAAGCGATAGGAAAGCTTATATTAGCAGGAATTTATAACGGATATTTCAACAATAAAACACGTTTAAAAAACATTGTTTACTGAACAAAATGCGATAACCTTAACATTACCTATTACATGTTTTAATTTTACAATATATAAAAAATTTAAGCCGAAATTAAGGTTTTATTTCATACCCTAGCCAACCCCGTTTTCGTTTCTTGGAGAAGGGGTTGGATGGAGTATGAAAGTTAATACTCGGATCACGTTATGGTTTACGTGGTCATCCAACCCCATATTTAGAGCTTATGTGAATGCATTTAAATGTTTATTCCCTTATTTTCTAGGAGGTACCAAAGCTCCAACAGTAAACCTTAAACTATACTATATGAGGTTTATAATCAACTGTAAATCTACCCTTATATTAGCTTGTGGGTGTTTCTAAAATACAACTGTTTCATATTAAGAAATGACATTGAATGACAAACATACATCTTTCTCAGCAATTAGATAAAGTCGAACAGAAAATGTAGCATTCAGGGACCATAGTCAACCAAAACTATGAACAGAAAGTAAGTATAAATAATGACTGTATAAAAGTGAAGAAGTTAGTTTTGGTCCTTGTCGCAGATTATTCTTAAATTACATTTATATTTTAAAAGTGGATCAGGGTTACGACAATAAAGTGAACTAAACACGCTTTTCATTAAAAAAGATCAAACTATCCGATTTCGCCAAAAAGCAACTTAAATCTTGTTTTGTCGTACCCTTAACGGTTTGTTCTCTTATTACCATTACTTGGTCCCGCCTTAATTCCATTAAGCGATGGCAAAGCTTATATAAGTAGGATTTTATAACGGATATTTCGAGAATAAAACATGTTTAAAACCATACTTTATTGAAAAAAAATGCGATAATATGTTCACAGTTACCTATTAAATGTTTAATTTTTTACAATATGCAAATATTTATATTTTAAGTCAAAATAAAGGTTTTGTTTCATACCCAACTAACCCCGTTTGCGCTTCTTGGAGAAGGGATTGGATGGGGTATGAAAGTTGATATTCGGACCACGTAACGCCTGGCTTCTGCAAATCATTGAGTACCTGCTTTGTGGCTTTCTAGGCTATAGTTTTTTATATTATATATATACATGCTCATTTATGTATTACTTATGTTGCCTATTAATGCTGCCTTGCTTATTAGATAAAATAACATGACGGGGATATCTTTATTTACACCGTCCCGTTTTATTGGGATGACGGTAGGTAAAGAGTGAGGCTTGGTGCACCCTAGAACCTGGTTTAAATCCCCAGCGGCCTTTTTTGACATTGACCGTTCCAAAGCGGTAGCCCTATTGTCATCCCTTTTATGTTTGTGATGAAATATTTTGCCCCCTTTTTCATCTTTTTTATTGTTGTTTGTTTCTGTACCGACATACTATCACTTCCGACTAAGTTAAATGCAAATTGTTGACAATGTTGAAGAATTTGAGCCGAAAGGAATGTCTGACGGTTGGATGGAGGGTCGGACGGACGACTGAGGCCAACCATTGCCATTATCCCCTTGCCTTCGTCGAATCACCCCCCAATCAATATTACTTTAAAGTGGAGTGCCGCATAAGCCGATGCTATAGGCGTGAACAATGTTCCATAATAAATGACCTCTCATGAACAGACTCAGTAAAACCGAGTATGCTGCTGTCTTCTCTTGTTTATGTTCGCTACTTCCGAAATAAATAGACTCGAACGTCCATTAACTTATGCTGATACAAAGAAATAAGGATATGTTCTATTTATTATACACTCACAACCAACTGATGCAGAAAAAACATAATTCGCCAAAACAATGACGTCAATAACGTCAACAACGTCAACATCGTTATAACGTTATTTTCGGTATTTCACATGTGAAATATAAACAATGAAATTATAAGGTTTTATTTAAATCATGAAATCCTCTATTTCACTGGGAAGTATATAATGAAAGTTATTATTGAAAAATTCAACAACAGCAAACGGTTTACACACAATGTCTATGTCTACAGTTTTTTTGGAACATAGACCTCCCGCTAAAAGTACATGCGAACATTAAAAGTACATGACACATGGAGTCTACTGCTGATAAGTTAACGTTCATAAGCACATGTAAAACAGTGTTGTTAAGAGCATTTTGTTTTATACCTTTTATGTTATTAAACATTATATATATCAATGTTAAGACCTCGGCTTACGCTGATAACTTACGCGATCATTAATCAGTGCATAAACGGTGTTAGGAGACTTAACATGTGGCTTATCCAGATACATAACGATATTATCATCCTTCATTACCACGTGTCTTATGTATCTGACAGATTAAAAGTCCCATAATTGACAATATTAACGTTTTTCAGCATCACAATTATTAATGTATTGGTAGATTACACATTACAGATGCTCCAGCAGAGAGGTGAAGATGCGTTCGTTAGTAGAGATTCGCTAGTGAATTCTGGTCTGAATATTTGTCTTTGATATTATGTTATGTTCCCTTATCAGTATGTATGGGTAAGACCATTACAAACTTCCATTACGTTCAAAAGATTAACAGAACCGATATAAACGAAAAGAACCGAACTCACGATGAGATAAATTTACGTTTTGAAACAAGGGCAACTGAAAAATATTTAGAAGTAGATTAACACATACAAAACGCTCGTCTATGTATATATGCATACGTTATATTTTTTTATTTATTTACCGTCAGTGTTACTATAATGTTTTCTCACTGATTTATATCGCGTAAAGATTTATTAATCAAAACATGGCGGGAAAAAATAAAAATAAAACAACAGCAGAAAGCAAAAAACAAAACAAAACAAAACAAAAACATGCACGTAGAAAACTCATTATAGTGGTTATAGATGCGGAGAGTTGACAAAATATCAATCTAAACTATAATAAAATCCTAAAACAAACTCAAACGCATACTAATAAGATCAATGTTCCCCCAAGTAGAATAATCTTCATTCAATGTCGTGTGAATTGTTCTTATCTGCATTTCGGATGAGTTTTCGATTAAACATTTTGATCGCTTTTGTCTACTGATCCATGAACTTTCTATATGCAAGGTATGGTTATACAGGATATACACCTACAGTCAGGCGAACTGTAAATAAATACTGCAAATGGTATCCCTTTGAAGCAACTAACGCAAACAAGAGATAAAAGTAGCAAACACGGTTTTATTGAGTCTGTTCATGAGAGGTAATGTCGAGTGCAACACCTCTCACGCCTCCTAGCACCTGCTTAAGCGATATTCTACTTCCAAGCCAGACATATTGGGCTTGTAAATCAGTTTTAACGGTAACGTTTGATGTTTGTCTCCAATCATGTCTTATCGTGTACTTAATGGTTTGATCTCTTGTTGCTCTGGCCTGTGCCAAGCCACTGAGTACCTGCTTTTCTGGCTTTCTAGGCTTTTTTATGCCCCGAAAGGTGGCAGATTTAGTCGCACTGTCCGTCCGTTCGTACGTTCGTTCGTACGTTAGCTCGTCTGTACAATTGTGTCCTGGTAATAACTCTGACAATAATGGTCGGATTTTCAAGTTACTTGGCACAATTGCTAACCACAACAAGACTACGTGTCGCGCATAAAGTCCAGGTCCGTGGCTCCAAGGTCAATGTCACAATTAGAGGTCAAATGTCAAATCGTGTCCGGTCAATAACTCTGACATTCCTTTACGGATTTTCAAATAATTTGACACAGGTGCTCACTACAACAAGACGACGTGTCGCGCACAAAATCCAGGTCCGTGGCTCCAAGGTCAAGGTCACACTTAGAGGTCAATTGTCAAATTGTGTCCGGTCAATAACTCTGGCATTCCTGGACGGATTTTCAAATATTTGGCACAAGTGCTCACCACAACAAGACGATGCGCAAAAAATCCAGGTTTGTTGCCCCTAGGTCAAGGTCACACTTAGAGGTCAAAGGTCAAATCGTGTCCGGTCAATAACTTTCGCATTTCTGGACGGATATTCAAATAACTTGGCACAAGTGCTCACCACAACCAGAAGGCGTGTCGCTCACAAAATCCATGTAAAAAAAATCCATAATCTCAAGGTCAACGTCACACTTAGAGGTCAAAGGTCACTTGATGGGCATTTGTCACTTACAATGACATTTCTGGTTTAAATATGTTTGTATATAATATATGATCATTTTCGAGGTATAGTTGCCTATTAATGCTGTCTAGTTTGTTAGCATGGCGGGGATTGTTTACACTGTAACGTTTTATTATAATGACATAGGGATATAGTGAGGTTTGATCACTATAAACTGGTTTAAGCCTCCAGCTGCATCTTCACCACTAACCGTTCTAAGACATTAATCCTATAGTGCATCTTTTACTATATGCGATGTCAGAAACATTGCCTCTTATGTATCGTTGTAATTGACTTTTGTATCTACTTTTGAAAAAGAAAGTGAATGTTTGATTAATGCAAAATGAAATCGTACTCTAGTAAGCGTTAATGGCTTTTTCTTTCTAACAATGTCTCTAACAGTCTCCTAGAGTTTTTGTTTTGCTTTGGTTCCAATTAATGGATTGTATATAGTATATTTGGTCAACATCGTGTTAGAATGATCGTCAGGCAGCTGCATTTACACAAACTATACTTCCAATTCCAGTTTGAAATGTTGAGCATGTAGGACAACAGTTGTGTTATTGGAGTACCAGCCATTCGTTGTATGTCTGTCTGCTGCCTGTCTGCTTGCCTGCCTGTCTTCTGCCTGACTGCCTTCTGCCTGTCTGTCTGTATGTCTGTAGCTTTTTTAATTTATTGTGTTGTTCGTATCAACGTCTGCCTCTACTTCCGATTAGATGTACGTCCAAAAAGGTGCAGCTAGACCTATATTCATGAAAATATACATCCATGTATTGGTGGTGGTCATATACATTTCGGAATAAGCATTGGTGTTGCTCAACGGGCAATGTCAAACTTAATGGTCTAGCATTGCAAATGTCAGCTTGAAATTCATCATTACACCTATATAGAAGTAGATATTAATGTCGAACAGGAAATGTAGCAACCAACATCAACCAAAAAACAAAAACACATTAAGTAACACTGACCGTTCCAATGCTGTTGCTCTATTGACAACCATTTTGTGTTTGTGACGTCATTTGCCTTTATTCCTTATTAACATTGCCATTTATGTTTGTCGATTAGCGTGTTTTTGGGTTTACTGTGTTCTTGAAAAACTGCATTTCCTGTTCGACTTGTATACTTATTTTGAACTAGATTGTATGTAAGCAGTGTATGCAGTTGAGTTAAGCCCAACCACGGAAATATCGGCAAATTCTAGTCAAATATACAATTGTAAAATCATGACTTTCGTAGTTCTTACGTAGATTGTGATGAAATAAAACAAAGGTGAATGAAAATATTAAAATCAAATGTATCAGTTACTCGCATCGCTAAAAGGTGTTGCGTTGTGCAAAAGTAATATCAATAATATTAGGCTGTTTGCCTACAGGCCGAATTTGTTCCAAGTTTGGAAACATGTATACACCTCTCTTTATGTTGTGCATTGTCATTGACCTTGATATGCTGATTTGATTTAGATTTTGGTAAAATGCGCACCTACGTTGCAATGTGTTTGAGCGCTGTGGTTTCTATAAAACTATTTCCAAATGTATGCCTACTGACTGCTTATCACAAACGTGTTAAATATACCTACAAGTTGGCGTTATTCTTAATTTTCCTTGAGCCACATTTCAGTAAACGTTGCATTGTGTATTGTTTAAGTTGGTCAGACACATTTTGAGTTTGGTGTCAGTAAGTCTACTTTCAAAGTCACAGTAAAGTTATGAACTTGACATTGAAAGTGACAACATTTCGTCTAAGTTTGGTACATTTTTAGTTTTACACTGAACATGTGTATAAATTGCAGTAAGTGAAGGTCAAAGGAAATCTAGCATTGAAATGGTTAAATATAGATCTAAGGTGTTGTATCACATAACTGCATTTGCTAGCCGTGTCGAATACTCATTTCATATTCTATTATATGTACATTTGTGTAATACAACCTGGAACGATTTTTATTTGTTGGACACACACTGCATTCATTCTGTAACAACACGCACATTTTTGTTAACTGAAACTATGTTTTGTATCAAAAATGCATCCCGGTCTAATTCATAAGGAAATATAAACGATCGGACAGGGAAAGTAGCATTCAAGGAGGGCAGTCAACCACAAAACACAGAAAGAAACACGCAAACAGACAGACAAGAAGGCAAAAGTAATAATAAATGCAAACGACATCACAAACACAAAAGGGTTGACAATAGGGCTACCGTCTTGGAACATAAACCTCCTATTGTCAACAGCTCATACTAAATAATTAACGATATAGAAATTAATTTATTGTATATGGAATCCCTTACCGTACTTGGAAACAATTCTTAAAACGTTATAATTTTGGAAAAGCAATTTACTTTCTCTCGATTTGTATATGTCAGATTGAACATCATTCCCTCTTTAATAATTATTCTAATTGCAAATATAGCCTTGTTACAATAGCCAATATTGGTTGGAACATCATTCATACACTCTATAAACTATCTGACATGACCCGATTCTGGCATTATTGCTTTTATACGTGTATGCAAACAAAATATACAATTAAGGTACACGTTGATATTATTTTCATTAAAGAAAACAAGTTTTGGTTTCTGGTATTCACTTGTGTTTAAAGAACTGTGGTATTTCCTATTACAAAATACATACAGCTAAACATACTGATTAACATCAAACTCCTTGTGTATTGTATTGTATTATAGTGTATTGTATTGTTGTTTGCATTGTCTGTTGCCTTGTTTATTGACTATTTGTTCATTTGCTTCAGTTCATGGTACAGTGCGGACCTACAATGCCGTTGCGTTTGGGATGCTGTGGTTTCTAATGGACCATTTGTCTCATGTTTCAGTTATATGCACCAGCACGAAACCTACATATACCTTTCTACTGTTACTATTACCTTATATGCATCTCAAGATATTATTCAATATTTGCCTCTACATCTCCTAGCATATTTCATGTAATTGGACACTTCAAGCTATTTAGCCGTATGGCCTAATACCTTTAGCAAATACAATTTTCTTAATACGTTGTTTTGTAAGCAGCTTTAATGTGTAGCTATTGATAGATGTATCATGATTTGACATACTTTTTAACGTTGATGAATATATATTATGTAAAACAACTTTAATTAAATAAAAAAATACCATGTCAGTACTGTATTGTTTACTCACAGTTCGAAGTCGATAACTTTGTGATCACCACTCATTATATTGTGTGGTGTCAATTAATCTCGCTAATTTGATTTAGTTTGAAGTAAATGCGGACTTAAGATGTCAATGCTTTTGGGTTCTGTGATTTATTATAGGACCATCTTTATCCTTTTCAATATAAGGTTATTAGGCAATGGTTAGAAAACAAGGATCGCCGACCTTTTCTGAGTTGTCATGCAGAGCATAATATCTTGATAATACAATGTACTGACATCATATGTTCTATATGAAATTTAAGTTGTATCTGTTATATTGCTTTTTATTCATGACGTGTAATGTTACATACAATAAACGCTGAGATATTTCGTCTTACTTTATGTTATTAGACTGATACTCATATTTTGTCATAAACACTAGAAACGATTTGATATAAATTACGTTTTACAATATGGGTAACAGTAGGCTAAAGAAACAAAATAGCTAAAAACTATTTAAGCAAAATATTTTGTTTTCCCTTTTGCAATTATTTGTGTAAATAGTTCAACTTTTGTTTATATACAAAAAACTAGAATATCGACATATCCTTCTATAAAAGGATTGTTTTTCATTTTTTGCGATGTTATCGAAGTATATAACACGTCAATTATGGGTCTCAAATTGTATAAAACCGCGTAGCGCAGCGAAACGGTTTTATACAAAATGTGTGACCCATCATTGGCGTGTTATACATCGATAACATCGCAAAAAATGAAAAACAATACTTAAAATTACAAAATTATATCAATGATAATCTTTACTGAACGTCCATTTTATTTCACATGCCCAAGTAAGCTCTAAATTAAATTAATTTCAGTTGAACCGATCAACCAAATAACACATATTCAAATTCTCCACCCAAAGGTATATGCCTAGATCATTACGCTACCTAAAAAAAGATGTTTCTAGTGGCGTAGCTGCTTTTAGGCGTTGCAGGCCCGGGTTGAAAACCTTTTCCGTGATATGTTCTCATTATTCCCAAAAGTGTCTCCACAAACTCGTCAGAGTGCACCATTTTACTTCTTATTTTTAGAACAAATCGTGGGGAGCACTCACCCAGAACCCCACCCTCACATAATCATAAATATCGTCACGATTGTAATAGTCCAGGTTTGTTTACATCCACTGTTTATTTACTTTCATTCTGTGACGTTAAGGGTTTGACAAAATGACGTCATGTAACGTTTCGTTATTTCATCGTGGCTAGGAATGAAACAGAGTTAAGAAACTCAGGATTCAAACGAAACTGTACATGATGATTAAGTATAATACTAAACTACGAGTAAATGAGTATTACTTGATGCGTGGTATATTAAAGTATATATACATAACGAATTAAATTAACAACCAATTCAAACAAAACATCATATGTATACAGTGAAGGCATGAAGTGGACATGCACATATTTTTTCTGGATGGATTATTGTGGACATGAGTTATGCTCCTTGAATCTATGTACACATAGTTAGTTAAAAGCCTTGTATGCCTACTCCTTCTTTAATCCGCCTGCAGTTTGCTTCCGATACTAGTTGTGTTATGACATGTCCATCCTTGTAGCTTGGAGCTACACAGTCTCTATTTTAACTGGTATAATAACTCACGAATATGAATGAGTCACGGGTGAAGTAGATTCAAATCGACGAAGGCCCAAAAGGTCGGTATATAAGCAGAAATCGATGCGTAACATTTCACATTTTTATTTAGCCTCCGTACAGGTATTATTGATAAATATACGACTTTAGAATATGTGATTTGAACCATAGCCTTGCACTTTTAAGTTTTAAAGGATGTACGCTGAACCACTAGACCATGGCTATTTATTGGTATGTTGTAGTATTTTTAACACTAAATAGGCATTACGTAATAACTAGCGCGTACAAATTTACGTTCAGACATGAGGAACCATTAGGTCGTGTGTTTGAGCCCCGAAAGAGGCTAACTTTGTTTTTCTGTAAACAAATAATGTTACCTGTGTATAGGTACAATGTGCACTGGTCGAGGTCTATACAGTAAATGATTTCCTGCGCTATATTTGCTCGCATAAATATCCAACTTTGGCATGAGCTGGTGAACATAAAGTTTCACATAAGGACACACCTACAAAGAAGAAATCGATTGATATAGAACATTTTTAACCTTAATGAAAACTATTTTTGTGATGGATAACACCATTTTCCGAAATAATCATCTTGCATTTTGCAGGAAGATTATTTAGAAATAACGTAGTTGCATCATGCTGATTGTTCCTGTGCAGGTTCAGTTTAACGCTTAGGAGTAGTGGAGATAATAACATAAGTCTATAAAAGCCTCACGGAAACATCATCGACATGACTTTTATTTAGAACTACACATCATGCCCACAGTTTGAATAAAGTTATCTTATCAATGCCTTTTAATAAGTGTAATTGCAGTTATGAGCAACTATAAATCATCATTAGTGGAGCGCTGTAGTCTAGTGATAGAGCGTTGGACCCATGATCGAAAAGTAGCGGGTTCGTTCCCCGCCATTGCCATATGCGTTGTGTCCCTGAGCAAGACACTTTATCTGCATTTGCTTAGTACTGGTTCTACACAGGGAGACATAGAGAGTGAATCAAAAAAGTTCACAGAGCTTTCGTTACAATCGATGTAAAATAAATAAGTTTAAACTGAGTCATCAAAATACGCAGTTTAAATAACTTTACGTGGTCCCGCCTTAATTCCATTAAGCGATGAGAAAGCTTATATTAGCAGGAATTTAGAACGGATATTTCAACAATAAAACACGTTTAAAAAACATTGTTTACTGAGCAAAATGCGATAACCTGTTTAACATTACCTATTAAATGTTTTAATTTCGCAATATGTAAACTTTTTAAGCCGAAATTAAGGTTTTATTTCATACTCCAAGCCGACTCCGATTTCGCTTCTTGGAGAAGGGGTTGGATGGAGTATGAAAGTTAATATTCGGACCACGTTATGGTTCACGTGGTCATCCAACCCCATATTTAGAGCTTATGTGAATGCATTTAAATGTTTATTCTTTGCTTTCCAAGGAGGTACCAAAGCTGTAAACCTTAAACTATGCCATATGAGGTTTATAATCAACTGTAAATCTACCCTTATATTAGCTTGTGTAAAATACAACTGTTTCATATTAAGGAATGACATGGAATGACATGGAATGACAAACATTCATGTTTCTCAGCAAGTTGATAAAGTCGAACAGAAAATGTAGCATTCAGGGACCATACAGTAGGAACGCCAGCCCTATGGCGTATGAATATTTATCAAACAAGGTCACGTGATAAAATCGATAACAAAATGACATTATTGGGAAAATTTTCACTGGTCAGATTTATACACCTCTTATCTATAAACTGTGATTATGACAAAACACAATCACAGATCGTTGTTAAAGTAATAATATTCACAAACTACATTGGTCGAACATAATTGGTGTACACTTCGTGTAATTCCCATTAATAGTTAAAGGTATTTTTCAAAGGGATGAATTTAGGTTGTTTTTAGGATTAAATTGCCAACAATGCGCTTTTAAATCAAAATCGATTTATTTCGTCATTTTAGAAGCGAGAATAAAAACAAATGCATGTACGCGTAGATAAATCTTTCCTCTGTCCATATGCAACATTTTAATGAAATCGGAGACAAGTACTTTTTTTCACCAAAATTAACTAACATGACCCACGGACTCAAAGACGGCATAACGCATATACATTTACAGACGCGACCGGGTACACAAGAAATGAAATATTGGAATTATTTCAATACATATATTTCAAATGTATGTATCCATGCATTCCAGATTAAATTTCTGATCTATACATGCTTATGGTTTATGCCGGAGTGCTCCGAATAGGTTTTAACAAACCAAATTGCAACGGTACGTCGGGAAAGGAAATGAGGATGGTGAAAATATATGTTGCAGTGTTAATTTTCTGGATCCGAAAAAAATGCAAAAAAATGAAGTTTTAACAGCGAGAACGAATTTTTTTTCATGAAAGTGTTCATTGACATGTCGACTATTAAAAACCAAAATTTAAAGTCAATCAGAAAAAAGTACTTTTTTTTCCCCAAAATTAACAAAGTACACCGTGTTCGCTAAAATATGAACAATCGCCTTTCGAAGTTAATTTACACGTGGGATATAAAACCATGAAATTGTGAAATCCTTTTTAAGAGATATATTGATTTCAACATTGTTCTGTATTTAATAAATTATTAGAGTAGAATGTTCACAGCTTTTTTTAAGGACATCATTACGGTAGTATCCCTGCAACCCCGCCCCTCATCCCACCCCCACCACCCTCCATACCGTATTGATTACGTTGTATATAGCTGCGAAGATTTCATAACATAAACATGTGGACATGACATTGTGTCAATGGAGCAATTGCCAGATGTGTGGTGTTGTGAAACACTGTACGCGTGAAACCAAAAAGTGCGGGTCGTTTATATTTATAGGGCATATATAGTTATATATATATATTTATATATATTATTCTTTTATATTTATATGGTCCCAGAACGCAGTCATACTCACTACTATATTGAAAGTAAATACTGAATATACATGTGAGGTGCGTTACGATCTGTAGTATTTGAAAACAGACATATTAAACATTTCCCTGAACATATATAATCATGATAAATACTATACTATGTTTGTTCTCAGCAATTGAAATCTACTATATTCTTCGAATATTGCTACTTTGAAAATTTGAATACGTCTGTTTTAATCAAATAGCATGTTTTGTTTGTTTTAATATATATATTTTTTAATTTATGATTTAAAAAAAAAATGGATGATCGGAATATGTCTTAAACACTGTTGAATCCTGTAAATTAAAAAGAAGTGGTTTGGTTCAGAGGCGACAATATCGGTGAGCAAAACCACTTGTTTTACCGGATTCAACATTGTGCAAGAAAATATTCATATATTATACCATTAATATTATAACATGTGTGTTGTAACAAATGCTTATCCTTGGATAGTGGACTTGACCTTTTACCTAAAAATCAAACGATCATCCTCTTTCCACTGTCCACCAATGAAGTTTCATGAAATTTGCTTTAGGTAAGAGGAAAAACTGTGTGGGCAATACTTTTCTTTTTCCGTTCATGGTAACGGACCTTTCAAGTACTGACTTCAAAATAAACAGGGATTATCATTTCACCAAAGGCAGTGGACGTATGAAGTTTTTTGAAATTAGCTTCAGAAAGTAATAAAGAGTTTGATTGCGGACACGATTTTTCATGATCAAGTCACTGTGGCGTTGACCTCAGATTTATTGACCTCAATATCAATAGGAATCATACTCTTACCAAAGGCAGTCAAACCATGACGTTTGAATATATCAGGGTGATATTGACCTTTGACCTATTAACCTCAAAATCAATCATGAGATTTGCTTTAGGGAAAGTGGACTTAAGTTTACAATATTTTACATTATCATGTCACGGTGACAAATGACCTTTGACCTAATGACCTCAAAATCAAAAGGCATCATTCTCTCACCAAATGCACTCAAACCATGAATTTTGCTTATGGGGAAGTGGACAGTGCAGACAAGGTTTTTCATAATCATTATTGGGTCACGGAGCCCTTGACCTTCAATATTTGATATGCACATACTGATGCTTCGTACAAAGTTTCGTCAAAATGCAACAAGTAGCGCAGACAAGATTTGTGACGGACGAACGGAAAGGCCAAATATAATCTGTCTCACCTACCACTTTGTGGTGGAAGACATACTTATAAAGACAATATGTTAGTTCATATGTATACTTTATTAAGCAAATAATTGAGCGAACATAAACTTCAGCATTGACTCTGGACAGTGGTGTACATGGAGTCTTCTTCCACATGACGTGCAGACTGAAAGAAAAGAAAGACATAGAATAAAAAGTTAATATAAGTCGAGCAGAGTATTCAATTTGAATCAGGTGTTGCGTGGGGGGGGGGGGGGGGGGGGGGCTAGGGCATGTTAAGGGGAATGGGACAGTTTACAATTTAATTATTGTTTAACGCCTCATCAACACGTTGTTTAGGTTATTTCGAGCCGCCCCAAAGAGAGGAGGAAATATACATAGGCATCCAGGAACCCTGCCCTACGCTTGTTACCGATTAGATACCTATGGTTCTTTAACGTGCTTGTAGGACAGACTCCGATAAAAGGACCATCCGGTTTACGTTCCCATCAGACGAACGGGGCTAGCAGGACACATCGAAGTAACCCAGTGGCGCCAGTAAGAATTGAATCCGTGTTCACTGGATTCAAAGCCGATATGCTATAAACGTCCCTTGACCAAAACTGAGTAAATGGCACATCAACATGGGGAGAAAACATTAATATACAACTATTTATTTTCTCTCTCAAAACCTGGTGATGCCCCTAGTTTTAAAAATAAAACATGATAAAATAGGGCAGTTGAGAAGACACTTTTGTAGATGTGTGGTCTGTTCTGATGTGAAAATGTGTAAAACAGACACAAGATTAGAAATTTGCTCTGTGTCCCTTTAATAAATTGGGGACCCATCACATAGACCATAATCATATTGTAATTAGTTGATGTTAAAGGGACACACGGCAATCTTGAAGTATTTATCAAGCTTTAACATTAGCATCTCCATTTGTTAACCTTGTAACATTTTAAATTTAAACCTGCTTGCATTAAAAGTTATTTTTGTCTTCGTTATTCTATCAAATATATTATAGGTGCACTATTATCAACAGTAAGTAATGTGTAAAACAATTTCTTCTGAACTATTCTAATAAATAATATTTATGATGCACAAATGCAAACTATGCAGAAAAATTAACCGAACTCCAGAGATTTTAAACAAATAAAAACTGCCTAGTGTACCTTTAACACAACTTGTTTTCGCATGTATCCAGTACATGTAGTTTACACGAGCTCATATGACAATCACGCTGCATTATCACTGAAAACATTGTTTACTCTAACTTTGAACAGCACCGTGCAAGCATAACACAAGCTCCATTTAAAGAACTACACAAGTGCAAACAATTTTTTAAAAGGCTCTCACCTCCATATGATCCAATGGCATTTAATACGGCTTGATATTCTGAAGTCGTCAGTATCAAGTCACTTAGAGCTGCTCAAGGTCACGATTCACATTTGAGGCCTTTCTGAAAACAACATCAATCCAATGTCAATGATCAAACAGACATAGTTTATCCTTTGTTATACATAATGTAACATATTTAAAAAAGAAAAGATAAAAGAAGAACTAAATTAAATAAAGCATGGATACTACTTGTGCTCAATAACACGGTTAATGTAATAAAAACATCTGTCATCATTAATTATACATGTAAAATATAATGTAGCCTAACTGGAGATCCATTAAAATCATTGTTCCACTTTCACAGCATATTTCCAGCCCATGGAATAGTCATTTCTTTTGAGACACATTGGAGGCAAGCGTAGTAGCTCCACCTCCTTAAAGGCTTTTAAGTGAAGTGTACTTTCTCGAAACTGCGTTGTTTATTTCGCAACAGAAAGTATGTAATAAATGTAAATAAATGTCAATTCAAAATCACTTCCTTGCCTCAAAACTTTACTGTACATAAATATGAATCTGACCGATTTCAGTCAAATGTCTATGGCAGTTTACATTGTTTCAATGGTAGTTGTATCGGGTTATGTATTCACGAAAATGGGAATAACATAACGATATAGAGACAACGCTAACAATTTACATTCATGCATCTGAGGGGTGGGGGTGGGGTGGAGGGGTTTCTAGTTTCCTTTCCCCTCCTTGTTTTCGGTATGCAAGTTCCATCTACCCCCACACCCCAATCTACCGTACTTGGGTGGGAGCGGGGTGCTGGGGACATTGATAGCATTTCTACTAGTAAATGTTTTATTCCACGAAACGTTCTACAGTTTACTGTACATCCAGTTACTGGAAAGATCGGAGTGAAAAATATGAACTTTCTATTAAACAGTATACGCCACTTTTTTAGGCACTATATTTGGCTAATGTCTAAATATGTACGATCTAAAAGTGGTGTGTACTGTTTATTAACAAACACATTTTAATGACAAAACAAATACCTTGATGATGGACCTCTAGCAGCAGACAGTAATCCCAAATCCAATTTGACCAACATGTCAATTTCACGTGTCAAGTTATGTCACGGTGACCTGTCAGTCACCAACACTGCATCGTGTTGACACATAATGGGACGTTATTTCGTCCGGTAAGGTATTAGTTTTTACATTATCTACGGTATGAAACACTGTACGCGTGTTGTTAGACTCCATAGGTTCCCGTAGTGCTCGCCGACGCAGCGCGCCCAATTTCGGGTGTAAAAAAATGGCGTCTGTTTTAATTGAAAACTCGTAAAATAGTCCGTAAAATACAAAGAAATAGTCCATGTTCGCGGAATTAAAATGCGAACAGAACTGATATGTTATAGGTCCGTGGCGTTCCTACTGATAGTCAACGAAAACTATGAATAGAAACTAAGAATAAATAATGATTGTATGAAAGTGAAGAAGTTAGTTTATGGTCCTTGTCGCACGGTAAAGAGTGAGGTTTGGTACACCCTAAAACCCGGTTTAAATCCCCAGCGGCTTTTTTTGACACTGACCGTTCCAAAGCGGTAGCTAGCCCTATTGTCATCCCTTTTATGTTTGTGATGTAATATTTGACCCCTTTTTCATCTTTGTAATTGTTGTTTGTTTCTGTACTGACATACTGACACTTCCGACTAAGTTAAATGCAAATTGTTGACAATGTAGAAGAATTTAAGCCGAAACGAATGTGTGACGGTTGGATGAAGGGTCGGACGGACGACTGAGGCCAACCATTGCCATTATCCCCTCGTCGAATCATCCCCAGTCAATATTGCTTTAAAGTGGAGTGCCGCATAAACCGGTGCTATAGGCGTGAACAATGTTCCAAAATATATTACCTCTCATGAAAAGTCTCAATAAAACCGAGTATGCTGCTGTTTTCCCTTGTTTATGTTCGTTACTTCCGAAATAAATAAACTCGAACCTCTATTAATGTATGCTGATACAAAAAAATAGGGGTTATTTGTTTGTGTGGAGCGCATATAGGATTTATGTTTATCGAGAAGTGAGAACACAAATATAAAAAATATGCGAGTCTCCTCAATTCGAGATGAAAATAAATCCTATATTCACGACAAACCAACACATGTTCTATTTATTATACACTTACAACCTTGAAACTGATGCAGAAAAAACATAATTCGCCAAAACAATGACGTCAATAACGTCAACAACGGCAACATCAGCATTACGTCATATTCGGTATTTCACATGTGAAATATAAACAATGAAACTATAAGGCTTTATTTTTATCATGAAATCCTCTATTTCACTGGAAAGTATATATAAACGTTATTATTGAAAACAGTCAACAACAGCAAACGGTTTACACACAAATGTACAGTATTTTGGAACATAGAACTCTCGCTAAAAGTACATGCGAACATTAAACGTACATGACGCGTTGAGTCTACTGTTGATAAGTTAACGTTCATAAGCACATGTAAAACAGTGTTGTTAAGAGCTTTTTTTATAACTTTTATGTTATTAATCATTATATATACATCAATGTTAAGACCTTGGCTTACGTTGATAACTTACGCGATCATTCATCAGTGCATATACACAGTGCTAGGAGACTTAACATTTGGCTTACCCAGATACTTTACGATATTATCATCCCTAATTACCGTGTGTTTTATGTATCTGACAGATTAGAAGTCCCATAATTGACAATATTAACGTTTTTCAGCATCACAAGTATTAATGTATTGGCAGATACACATCTGTTGTGACAGATGTTCAAGCAGAGATGTGAAGATGCGTTCGCTAGTAGAGATTCGCTAGTGAATTCTGGTCTGAATATTTGTCTTAGATATTATGTTATGTTCCCTTATCAGTATTTATGGGTTAGGCCTATACAAACATCCATTACGTTCAAAAGATTAACAGAACCGATATAAACAAACCGAACCGAACCCACGATGGGATTAATTTACGTTTTGAAACTAGGGCAACTGAAAAATATTTAGAAGTAGATTAACACATACAAAACGCACGTCTATGTATATATTTAAACCAGATATGCATACGTTATATTTATCTTATTTATTCATCATCCGTGTTACTATAAGGTTTTCTCACTGACTTATATCGCGTTAAGATTTATTAATCAAAACATAGCGGGAAAAAGTAAAAAACAAAACAAAAGCAAAAAGCAAAAAACAAAACAAAATGATATATAGGGTCCTATAGAAACCACAGCGTCCGAACGCAATGGCATCGTAGGTCCGCACTGTACTGCAAACAAGGACTTGAAACTGCAATGAAAGAGACAAAAAACAACAGAAAGGGTGGTGAAGACAGGGTTACCGACTTGGAACGGTCAATAGGCAATTAGGCCTACCGGTTAGCTTGAATCGATTTTATATGCGCACAATCCTCGCTATTATCCTGTCTTCAGCGCCCAAATAGACAAGACAGTGTAAACAAAACTACATCCCATCAAAAGGAATTCTCTAACAATAAAGTCCACGTCCAGAGAAACTAACTAAAGATACACATACAAAATAATAAACATCTCAGGATGTATCCAGAGTCGTACTGAACAACCGTAGTAGTTGCAGCTAAAGAGAAAACCAAACTAGGGTACGACCAGAAAACCCGAGGGACGAAAGCTCATGCATCCACCTCCCTTAGTTGGGGTTTCAGTAGGTACAATCATAGAGTCCCAAGAGGTAGTCTAGTTATCGCACAAGTGAAAAGTGAAGCGTAATGACTGACTGTAGAGGGGTCAATCACTAAACATGCAGTGCGCTGTAAAACTTCCTGATTACATTTGTAAAGCGATAAGGAAACCCGTCAGACCCCTTTAACTTTCGAAGTTTATAGACCTCATATCCATAAAATGAGGGTTGTGATATGCCTAGTCGCAGAAGTGTTTTAAGATTGGTGTTGTACTTTTCCAGCAGGCCCTCGTTGCGGCGGTAGAATTTAGAGAAAGATCTACGTAGTTTGTGATAACGAAAACCCTGCTGAAGAAGTTTACTTGTAATAACTTGATTTCGATCATTGAAGTCTATAACATCATGACACGCTCTAGCAAATCGAATGAGCTGGGAGATATACACCCCATATGAGGTAGCACGAGGTACATCTCCATCCAGATGTGGATAGTTAACGATGTTAAAATTGAAATCATCTCTCTTATCATAGATTTTAGTATGATTTTAGTATGATTTTGAATCATTTGAAATCGAGAGATGAAGATCGAGAAATGCTGCTACTGTATCCGAACTGTTGGCTTTATTCAACGTGAGCTCTGGTGGATACATTTTAGTAACCATATGAGCAAAGAACGGATTATCAATATTGAGTATGTCATCAAGATACCGAGAAAAAAAATGCACGTAGAAAACTCATTATAATGGTGATAGATGCGGAGAGTTGACAAAATATCAATCTAAACTATAATAAAATCCTGAAACAAACTCTCAAACTATACTAATAAGATCAATGTTCCCCAAAATAGAATAATCTTCATTCAATGTCGTGGGAATTTTTCTTATCTGCAATTTAGATGAGTTTCCGATTATTTTTTTTTATCGATTTTATCTACTGATTCATGAACTGTATGGTTATACAGGATATTCAGACCCAGTTGCGTTCAAGTACCCCAAAAATGCATTCCGTTTGCATTCCGTTTGCATTTCATTTTTATGAATGCATTTTTTAAAGAGCAAATCATTTGCGTTTTTGAATGCATTCAGCGTTTATAAACGAAACTATGCGTTCATTTAAATGCACGGAACGAATGCAACATAATGTGTGCGTTTAAATGCACAAACGGAGAAAATGAATTTGCGTTCGTTCGTTCAGCGTTTACCACTCGCAACATTAAATTACGCATGATATCCAGCCATGCAATTCTTACCACGAGTCGGCGACTAATGTTTGTGATCATATTGAAGAATGTGTCCTTTGGTTGACATTATTTGGTGGTGCACATTGATGATTATTCTGTTTTCTTCCGGGATTATGTTATTTTCATCAAAAAATTAACATACTTGACACTATATAAAAATATGCCGTCTGATTTTACCAACATTATTTCAGTTTTATAATGAAATAATATAAAGTTTGTGCCACACAATAAACACATTTCCTATTTTAAATCAGTAAAAATGAAAGTGTGTAATCGTGCTTAATAAACACCATTTACGAAGTGTATTTCTTTATATTAAAATACTGCAAAACGCACTTCGTTTAAATCGAGACTTCAATTATGTACTCAAAAGGATAATATTGAAAGTTATCCGAAATAGCGAAATGCATTTGCGTTCGTTTCGTTCGTTTCGTTTCGTTCGTTCCGTTCGTTTTCAGCGTTTAGCGTTTTAAAAAATGCATTCATTGTTCGTTTTTTAAAACGCTGAACGCTGAAAATGAACAAAACGAACGCAACGAACGAAATGCATTTTTAAAATATAGATCGTGCAACGTTCATTCTGCGTTCGTTCTGCTTCATTCTGCGTTCAATTTTCCGTTCGTTCAGCGTTCGTTCTGCATTTATTTGGGGTACTTCAACGCAAATGGGTCTGTACACCTACAGTCAGGCGAACAGCAAATACATACTGCAAATGGGATCCCTTGCAAACAACTAAAACAAACAAGAGATAAAAGTAGCGGACACGGTTTTATTGAGTCTGTTCATGAGAGGTAATGTCGGGTGCAACACCTCTCACGCTTCCTAGCACATGCTTAAAGATTAAATTTGTCCTAAATCAACAAATCCGTTGTTGATATGTTTTTAATTATTAAACATCATTATAAATACTATGCTATTGATGTACGTTTAGTGAAAATATGTTTTTAAAGATAAAAACCGAAAAGACGAACAGGCTTCGCTAAAAAATTTGAAAAAAACCAAAGGGGGAAAACTCTTCTTCGTATAACTGGAAGTGAAGTCATTGGGAACAAAACGAAACCATTTGTACATAGGGAAAGCACGCAAAAACAGTATAATATGTGTGAAAATGTCGGAACTAAGCGACTATGATGCTGAGTCAGATGAAATGCCCATGATAAGACGGTTGCACAATGTGCAACCTAACGATTTTGAGCCAGAATTCGTGTCTGAGGTTGAAAATATCTCGGATTCATCAACCGATGAGGAAGTTGAACGCGGTGCAGGTGCAAATGAAGAGCTTGGTCGTGTTGGCATTGTTTTCATCGAAATCTTACTGTAAGTCACCAGCAACGCTGCAATATCTCGGTACATTTACACTAAGCGCAAAATGCAGTATATTCCGAATGAATGGACATGGTCTAATACTTGTACATTAATACGAGCGATTATAAGGACTTTATTTTTGCCGAGACGTAGACATTGAAAAAATATATTTAGAGTCTAGTAAGTATAACTGATAAATAAATGAAACAGCATCTAATTTCTATAGTATTCTATTTACCATAAATCCCCGTCGCCTTCAAACACTCTATAGTGGTGTATGAGATTCGGATTTGCAGTATGACACGCTCTGAACGTGCCCCCAACTAAAAATTACCCCCACACCGACTAATCAACTATTGCGGTGCCCTATTGAAGTACAGCCTAATCAGGGTACATACGTCGGTATATGACAAAAGCACGCACCATTTAGGGAAACGTTGTTTTATGATATGCCTACATTTCCTGTATATTGCAATGCCGTGAGCGGTGCAACACCGCCGCGGCGAGCCGCGTATTGCACAAGACGGATATATGATGCGTGAGAAAATAGTTCATCGCGCACGAAGAGCGAAAAATACTATGATCTAAATAATATAGTCAAATGTATTATGAGCACGACATTTTGTATTATGTACATGTAAAGATCGAAAAAACAGACCTAACAGATCAATTTATGATTTAGAATATAAAGTATATATATATGCTTGTAAAGCACTTAGTTTACTTACTGCATGAGGCAAAAGCCGTTATTGTTGTTGTTTTGCCATGCAACATTACTGAACTAATATAATAGCTAGTAACATTATCAATCGTCTGCCTTTTAATAGACATCCATGAAACATTTTGTCATTATTTTCAAATCCAGAGACCGATATATAACTCTATATAAATCTATAACACTATTGGAAGAAGAAGGTGTATATTAATTTAAAACAAAAAACAAAAAACAAAAAAATACTACAAAATATATATTGAAACAACGACACAGTGTTTATTTCACCGAATTCATTTACATTTATATGCTAAACCTTTTTAGCAATATTTTGAAAAAGACGGCTACATTATATTAGCGCCGTTCACGTAAGACGCATGCATCTAATTCAACAGTTAAACAATCACGATGTACAGATCTAAGACTATATACCTTTCTACAATTTATCATACACATACCCGAGGAATTGCTAAGATAACTGAACAAAAACTTCTATCCTACCTCATTTAATAATTTCTTCCTCAACGCCGGTCGAATCGGCGAATAAAACTTGCTCGGAGACGGCGGCGTTAGGCACTTCTCATTTTTGTAAGAAAATATTGTTGGTATCTCTGTTGTTTTTAACCTGCATGGCCGTTTGTCCTCCAAATTCAATGAAAATGAAACCAAAAGATGGACTTTCAACGAATCCAACTCAAAGTGTTTACTACAAACTCGCGCGTCTTTCGAAGGTTCCCATTTTTTTGACGCGACGGACGATTTTGTCGACAGCGGTCCACCCACACTTCAAATCTTAATCTATCATTAACCTGATTAGGAAAACGAAAGAAACTGATGTTATTAGATTGTCATTTTTTATGCACACTTTGGCACTCAGCTACAGCACACGTCATTTTTAACACGTACCATACAACTTAATCCTACATAGACAATACTATACAACTCAATGCGACACCGCTAATCGTTTGGTACCAATGACGTCACAGGATCACGTGACACTTACCTGCCTTCAAAAAGGGCGAAACTCGAAGCGTGTGCGCTATGAGATAAAATTGGCTACTGTGAGAAAACGGGACAACCAATAAGTGTAATAATTGAACAGATTGTATATTTTATACATATATTTCAGAATATATGCTCAAAAGACACGCTATATTTGACCTTTAAGCGATATTCTACTTATTATAAATCAGTTTTAACGGCAGCGTTTGATGTTTGTCTCCAATCATGTCTTATCGTGCACTTAATGGTTTCATCTTTTGTTGCTCTGGCCTGTGCCAAGCCACTGAGTACCTGCTTTTCCGCCTTTCTAAGTCTTTTATGCCCCCGAAGAGTGGCATATAGTAGTCGGACTGTCCGTCCGTCCGTCAGTCCGTCCGTTCCTACGTTCGTTTGTACGTTAGTGTGTCTGTATAATCGTGTCCGGTTAATAACTCTGACACTAATGTACGGATTTTCAAATAATTTGGCACAATTCTCACCACAACAAGACGACGTGTCGCGCACAAAATCCATGTTCGTGGCTCCAAGGTCAAAGTCACACTTAGAGGTCTAAGGTCAAAACGAAGTGCTTTCGTGTCCGGTTAATAACTCTGACATTCAATGACAGATTTTCAAATAACTTTGCACAAATGCTCACCACAACAAGACGACGTGTCGCGCACAAATCAAGGTCAGATTTAGAGGTCAAAGGTCAAATCGTGTCTGGCCAATGACTGTGGCATTCCTGGACAGAAGACAACGTGTCGCGCACAAATTATAGGTTCGTGGCTCTAAGGTAAAGGTCACACTTAGAGGTCAAATGTCAAATCGTGTCCGGTCAATAACTCTGGCATTCCTGGACGGATGTTCAAATAACTTGGCACAAGTGATCACCACAACTAAACGACGTGTCGCGCACAAAATCCAAGTCCGTGGTTTTAAGGGCAAGGTCACACTTGGAGGTCATAGGACAAATCGTGTCCGGTCAATAACTTTTGCATTCCTGGACGTATGACGACGTGTCGCGCACAATATCCAGGTCTGTGGCTCCAAGGTCAAGGTCACACTTAGAGGTCAAAGGTCAAATCGTGTCCGGTCAATAGCTTTTGCATTCCTGGACGGATTTTCAAATAATTCCTCTCTCGCGCACAAAATCTAGGTCCGTGGCTCCAAGGTCAAGGTGTCACTTAGATATCAAATGTCAAATCGTGTCCAGTCAATAACTCTGGCATTCCTGGACGGATTTTCAAAATCTTGGCGCAAGTGCTCACCACAACAAGACGATGTGTCGCTCAAAAAATCCAGGTCTGTGGCCCCAAGGTCATGGTCACACTTAGAGGTCAAGGGTCAAATAGTGTTCGGTCAATAGCTTTTGCATTCCTGGACGGATTTTCAAATAATTTGGTGTTCGCCACAACCAGACGACGAGTCGTCACAAAATCCAGGTAGTGGCTCCAAGGTCAAGGTCACACTTAGAGGTCAAAGGTCAAAGGTCATTTCGTGGGCATTTGTCACTTACAGTGACATTTCTTGTTTTAATATGTTTATATATTATACATGATCATGTTCGTGGTGTAGTTATGATGCTTATTAATGCTGCCTAATTTGTTAGAGGATATAGCATGGCGGGGATTGTTTTCTTTACACTGTATCGTTTTATTATGATGACACAGGGAAATAGTGAATTTTGATGACTTTAAACTGGTTTAACCCTCCAGCTGCATCTTCACTATGAACCATTCTAAGACAGAAACCCTACTGTGCATTCTTTACTGTTTGCTCGTTTAACCGTTAATGGCTTTTTCTTTCTCACAATGTCTCTAACAGTGTCCTAGAGTTTTTGTTTTGCTTTGGTTCCCATTAACGGATTATATATAGTATATTTGGTCCACATCGTCTGGGTGTTAGCATGATCGTTAGACAGCTGCATTTACACAGACTGTAATTTCAATTCCTGTTTGAAATGTTGAGCATGTAGGATAACAGTTGTGTTATTGGAGTACCAGCCATGCTTTGTCTGTCTGTCTGCTGCCTGTTAGCCTGTCTGCCTGCCTTCTTCCTGCCTGACTTCTGCCTGTCTGCTTGTCTGTATGTAGCTTTTTAGTTAAATGATATTGTGCCGTGGACGTCTATGTTAATATTAGCGTCCGCATCAACGTCTGCCTCTATTTCCGATTAGATGTACGTCGAATATAATGTTATATAAAGTGCAACTAGACCTATCTTCATGAAAATGTGTATACATACATGTATTGGTGTTGGTCATATACATTTCGGAATAAGCATTGGTGTTGCTCCACGGGCAATGTCAAACTTAATGGACTAGCACTGCAAATGTGATACAATTATCAACTTGAAATTCATCATTAAACCTATATAGAAGTAGATATTAATGTCGATCGGGAAATGTAGCAACCAACATCAACCAAAAAAAATACACATTAAGTTACACTGATCGTTCCAAGGCGGTAGCCCTATTGTCAACCCTTGTTGTGTTTGTGACGTCATATGCCTTTATTCCTTATTAACATTGCCATTCATGTTTGTCGTTTAGCGTGTTTTGGGTTTAGTGTGTACAGAGAAAGCTGCATTTTCTGTTCGACTTGTATACTTATTTTGAACTAGATTGTATGTAAGCAGTGTCTGAGGTTGAGTTAAGCCAAACCACGGAAATGTCCGCAAATTCTATTCAAATATACAATTGTAAAATCATAACTTTCGTAGTACTTACGTAGATTGTGATGAACTGAAACAAAGCTTAATGAACATGTATCAGTTACTCGCATCGCTAAAAGGTGTTGCGTTGTGCAAAAGGTATATCAATAATATAAGGCTGTTCGCCTACAGCCCAAATTCGTTCCAAGTTGGGAAACATGTCTACACCTCTCTTTATGTTGTGCATTGTCATAAACCTTGATTTGCTGATTTGATTTAGTTTTTGGCATAATGCGCACCTACGTTGCAATGTGTTTGAGCGCTGTGGTTTCTTTAAAACTATTTCCAAATGTATGCCTACTGATTGCTTATAGCAAACGTATTAAATATACCAACAAATTGGCGTTATTATTAATTTTCCTGAGCCACATTTCAGTAAACGTTGCATTGTGTATTGTTTAAGATGGTCAGACACATTTTGAGTTTGGTGTCAGTAAGTTCACTTTCAAGGTCAGAGTAAACTTATGAACTTGACATTGAAAGTGATAACATTTCGTCTAAGTTGGGTGCATATTTAGTTTTACCCTGAACATGTGTATAAATTGCAGTAAGTGAAGGTCAAAGAAAATATGGAATTGAAAATGGGTAAATATAGATCTAAGTTGTTGTATCACATAACTGCATTTGCTAACCGTGTCGAATACCCATTTCAGATTATATTATATGTACACATTTGTAATACAACCTGGAACGCTTTTTATATGTTAGACACACACTGCATTCGTTATGTAACAACAACGCACATGTTTGTTAACAACTGAAACTATGTTTTGTATCACAAATGCATCCCGATCTAAGTCATAAACCTCCTATTGTCAACAGGTCATACTAAATAATTAACGATATATACATTAATGATTCATATATTGAATCACTTACCGTGCATTTGTCTTGGAAACAATTCTTAAAACGTTATAATTTTGTAAAAGCAATTTACTTTCTCGCCGCCAGATAACTGATTTGTATATGTCAGATTGTTCATCATGCCATCTTTAACAATTATTCTAATTGCAAATATAGCCTTGTAACAATAGCCAATATTGCTTGGAACATCATTCATACACTCTATAAACCAGCTGACATGACCCGATTCTGGCATTATTGCTTTTATACGTGTATGCAAACAAAATATACAATCAAGGTACACGTTGATATTATTTTCATTAAAGAAAACACATTTTGGTTTCTGGTATTCACTTGTGTTTAAAGAACTGTGGTATTTTCTAAAATACATACAGCTAAACATACTGATTAACATTAAACTCCTTGTGTATTGTATTGTATTATAGTGTATTGTATTGTTATTAGCATTGTCTGTTGCCTTGTTTATTGACTATTTGTACATTTGATTCAGTTCATGGTACAGTGTGGACCTACAATGCTGTTGCGTTTGGGATGCTTTGGTTTCTAATTGACCATTTGCCTCATGTTTCAATTATTTGCTCCAGCACGAAACCTACATATACCTTTCTACTGTTACTATTATCTTATATACATCTCAAGATATTATTATTCAATATTTGCCTCTACATCTTCTAGCATATTCCATGTAATTGGTGTAACAAGATTCACCAAGGGAGAATCAAGAATAAATAAATTTACAAATTTATTTACAACAAGATGAATATATATACAAATGAATACAAATGACAAAGTAGAAATCTCAACGTTTTAAATCATATTTTAAATGAGTGATTGAATAATAATGACAATATGAAAACCAACCTAAGAGAGATTTATACTGCACAATAAACAATAACCGTTTATGCAATAACGTAATGACAGTTAAAAACCTCCGTAGAAAACTACATACAATCTGAATCGCGTATTCCATTTCAATAATGTAAATATATGCCCCAATAATCGTATCAGACAATATTTGCTAAATTATTCTGACGTTTGAAAACGTACAAGAATTAACGACAATATCCTGCTAACTATCTATGGTTTTTACCCGCAGATATTTACTTCAGAACAACAATTTAAATAGGACAATAATTTACAACCAATAAAATAGATTCGACTTATCCCTTGCCGTAAGTGGTATTGGTCACTACTACTCTGGATAATGGCTTGCGATCCTGTGACAAGTTCTTACGATTTCGACACCCATATATACAGTCTCTACACGCTTCACATGGAATACGCCATCCATGCAAATGTCATGTTATTCGGACTGCTCGGACTGCACGTAGGGTCGTAATTTTGTTCTACACATTCATTAGGCCCGCACTGGTAAATACTGGCTTTACTCATAATACACAGCTTTTAAAATCATAACTTTCTTAATAGTTGATGGATTTTGAAGAAATAAACGCCAAAACAACTGATTCTTTATCAAATAGAATGAATCTAGTAAAAGATCATTTATTAGATATAGGTATCGATTAAAAGTGATGCGCTTGGAAAAAATCTATCAAAATTCCTATTCAAAATCAGGGAAAATGAGGCCCCGACAAACACAGTAAATATGCACTCATTTTGTTACAATTGGACACTTCAAGCCGTCTAGTCGTATGGCCTAATATCTTTAGAAGCGCAAATACAATTTTCTTAATACGTTGTTTTGTAAGTAGCTATCGATAGATGTATCATGATTTGACATAAATTTTAACATTGATGAATATATATTATGTAAAACAACTTTAATTAAATAAAAAAAAATACCATGTCAGTACTGTATTGTTTACTCACAGTTCGAAGTCGATAACTTTGTGATCTCCACTCATAATGTTGTGTGGTGTCAATTAATCTCGCTAATTTGATTTAGTTTGAAGTAAATGCGGACTTAAGATGTCAATGCTTTTGGTTCTGTGATTTATTATAGGACCATCTTTATCCTTTTCAATATAAGGTTATTAGGCAATGGTTAGAAAACAAGGATCGCCGACCTTTTCTGAGTTGTCATGCCGCGCATAATATCTTGATAATACAATGTACTGACATCATTTGTTCTGTATGAATTTTAAGTTGTATCTGTTATATTACTTTTTATTCATGACGTGCAATGTTACATACAATAAACGCCGAGATATTTCGTCTTACTTTAAGTTATTAGACTGATACTCATATTTTGTCATAAAAACTAGAAACGATTTGATATAAATAACGTCTTACAATATGGGTAACAGTAGTCTAAAGAAACAAAATAGCTAAAAACTATTTAAGCAAAATATTGTGTTTTCCTTTTTGCAATTATTTGTGTAAATAGTTCAATTTAGATTTTTGTTTATATAAAAAAGTAGAAGAACGACATATCCTTCTATAAAGGATTGTTTTTCATTTCTTGCGATGTTATCGAAGTATATAACATGTCAATATATACAACATGTGTGACCATCATTGACGTGTTATACATCGATAGCATCGCAAAAAGTGAAAAACAATTTTTATAATTACAAACTTATATCAATGATAATCTTTACTGACCGTCCATTTTATTTCACATGCCCAAGTAAGATCTAAATTAAATTAATTTCAGTTGAACCGATCAGCCAAATCACACATTTTCAAATTTGAAATTTACTCCACCCAAAGGTATATGCCTAGATCTTTACGTTACCTAAAAAAAGATATGTTTCTTGTGGCGTAGCTGCTTTTAGGCACTGCAGACCCAGGCCGAAAACCTTTTCCCTGATATGTTCTCTTTATTCCCCAAGTCAGAGTGCAACATTTTATTCTTATATTTAAAACAAATCGTGGGGAGCATTCACCCAGACCCCCACCCTCAGATAATCATAAATAGCGTTAAAATTGTAATATTAAAGCGTTTACCTTTACTGAGTATATTAATCTGTATTACGGCATGTTTATGCTAGTCCACGTCTTTTTAAATCCACTGTCTATTTACTTTCGTTCTGTGACATTAAGGGTTTAAAAAAGTGACAACATGTAACGTTTCGTTACGTCATCGTGGATAGGAATGAAACAGAGTTAAGAAATTTAGGCGCGTAGTCAGGTGGAAGCTCGAAAGCCGGAACCGTTCCACTTTTGTCCCCTAATATAGTGTTTGGAAGCCCAAGCATGTCCTGGACCCCTTTCTCCGTTCAAATCAAATGTTGGGCTTCCACTTTAGTCTGCGCCTGCGCAATTGGAACTATTTTGTTTTGACGTGTTATTGATAAATAACAGGACACTTTTAAGAATGACTAACCAATCAGAAATAAATAAATACGTGTATTGTTCGCAGTTTGTAATTTTTATCTGGTAATGTATTTTAACTTAGAATTTTGTTTATATAAACAACTAGAAAAACGACATATCCAATATCTGGTAATGGATTTTATAGAGTTAATCATGTTTTTAATAAATCTTTTAAGATCTGTAAACTCCGCCCAATATTGTCCAAGCTCAGTTTGAAACAATCATTTACTTTGTGTGCTATATTTTGTAAATTTCATTTGTTTGTTGGACATCATGAGTGTAAATACATGATGCTCCTGTTATTAGGCCAAAAAATGACATGGTCAGATGTTGGTTTGATTGACTGAATGGATCACTAACACATCTATGAGGTGTGTCCATTATCAATCGCACACAGTTAATTTCCAAATGGTGACAATATATACGATGGCCTTTAACAAATCATCGGAATCGCAGCCCGTCACCCCTATCCCAAAACATTAACATAAATAAATACATAGATAAATAAAATAAATTCATATTTGCATTAACTGTGATTTTCGCCGTAAAAGTAATTTAATAATGGCAATAAATTGTGCTGATGAAGCATATGTATTTGATTAGACTTCGTTAACGACAACGACACACGTCATTTGCTCACAGCCTGTCACAAAACTGCATTTGCATATGTAGACGTGCTGTAACTAAGAAATATCTTCTATTCTAGATGAAGTTGAAATAAAACGTCTGATGAATGCACACATAGAGTTTTATATCCGCTGGAAAAATAGTTTAACTACATTTTATGAGAGATTTTGAGCGTGATGAAAGTGTCATTCTACAGTTACAAATACAGTAATATTACCTCCTGCTTACATTCGTAGGTGCTTTATAAACATGTCATTGACTGAGTGTCAGTTTTTCAATTAGTGTACGCAAGGTACATTTTGTAAATATGTTACCATTATATCACAAGAATAACTTTACCTCAGTGATTTGCTTTGAAATTCAAACGTTAACTTACCTGATTTAATAGTTATGCCACGACTGACCTTATCGAATTTAATTGTATTTATATGAACATTTCTGTTCTTAAATTGGAAACACTGTTTACAAAAGTAGATATAAAAGTCGAACACGAAATGTAGCGTTCATGGACCACATTCAACAGAACAAAAACACGCACAGAAACAATCAATAATTGCAAAAATGAGATATAGGGTCCTATAGAAACCACAGCGTACGAACGCAATGGCACACATGTGATTAAGGAAAAACTGTATCTAGATTGTCATACAATCCCTGTGGGATGAAAAGATAATACTAGTGAATGGATATACGGGAAGACTTTCTACGGACGCCACACGTCACAAACAACACTAGTGTGACAATAAAAGTAGATATAAAAGTCGAACATATCTTTGGTAATTAAATCAAGTGTATCCGCTTGTTTGGAGTTGTTTGTAACATTTTCAGACAAAATTGTATTTGTTATCGAGAGAAAAATATCAAAGAAACACGATTATTATAATACATTACTTTTAAAAAAACGTGTGTTAAGGAAATTTTCCGGAATGTGTGATGTATTATTTGCATATTGATAAGACATTCTCGGCTGAAAAATGGTGTTTTCTTAAATTATCTTTTTTTCGCTAATGTCGGAGACGAAAATGGTAAAATAGTTAGCAAAATATATGACAAGAGAGATGATTTTAATTTTGATATTGGGGATAATTATCCCATTAAGATTGGGATGTCCTTGGTGCACCCTATAACCTGGTTAAAAAAACCAGCCGCCTTTTTTTGCCACTGACCGTTTCAAGGCGGTAGCCCTATTGTCAACCCTTTTGTGTGTGTGATGTCTTATTTGACCTTTTATTCAACTTTGTTTCTGTGTGTGTTTGCGGTTGATTGCCGTCCTTGAATGCTACCTTTCCTGTTCGTATTTTATATCTATATTAACATTTTAGGACAGCCAAGACATTTGCCTTTAATATTTCTGATACTGTGAGTCCTTTTCTCCATTTGCATCTCTCAAATGCAAATTGAGCAACAATAGGCACCATGTATGACAAGAGAGATGATTTTTATTTCGATATCATTAATCCGATAATGTTCCCAGTGCCACCCACATATTATGGGGTATATGTTTCTAAACATATTCACTTTTCTTTGGAGCTTGTTGTCCAGTTGAGGCCTTTAATATTCGTATTTTTATTTATAAATGAAATGCTACGTTATCAGGGCTACCGTTACCATAATTTTCGAAAAACCTTTGCAAAATTGTTTTAAAATCAGAAAAGTAGTTTAAGAACTATTTTGCGACAACGATTATCGCAGCCTGAGTTATATGCTCACTTTTATACAATTTTTATTAAATTTGTAAAAAGAGGCTGTCAAAAGAGGTGATTATAATACATGTTTAGTATTTAACCCATTTACTGTTGTCAATAAGCTTTCCTCCTTGATTGTTCGAGGCGGACAGATGGTGGACACTATGATATCTTCTGTCTAAATACTGAGAGGAAGGTAAATATTGATGTTTGTCACCATTTGTTATCTGTCATGTTTATCCTCTACATCATATAATGTTTATTGTTGGTTCTGTCAATCAAGGTCACTGAAATAAATAACAAGTTTATTTTATGGATTCTGTAAACATAGTTTTGTTGGATGTTTGTTTTACTTGGGCAGAAATTTCTAGAGGAATCTTTGACAGTATACGAGGACTGTTCAAATTATACGTGGATCTTTTCGATATCACACTCATTTTTTGAGGTAAACCTTAACGATTTATATACTTTGTCAAAAGAAATCGATTGATTTAAACAGAAATGTGATACCATGTCTTGTTATGTTGCAATGAATGCTCTAATAGGACGAGAAACCCGTCCACGGAGCAGTCTAATGTGAGACGACATTATTTTATAACTGCATTTCGGGAATGGCTAAATGAAAGGTAATTCGTAGGCAAAAATACACAAAACTAAAGTAGAATTGTCACTGGTATTCCAAAATTAGAATTATGAAATTTTATAAATATTACACAAGGAAAACTATGATAAATGTAGATAAGTAGTCACACTCTTCAGTGCTTTTACGCTGAAATTGACGACGTCAGAAAAAAAGCAAGGAGAATGAATGAATGTATGAATGGTGTTTTACGGCACATCGACACATAAATAGGTCATACTGCGCGCAAAATCATGAAGGAATGAAGTAGTAATTAAAAATAATGTAAACGTATACAGATAAAACTATCTACAAATGAGTGATGATATGGTAGCAATATAAACTATATATATATATGTAAATCAACAAATGCCCGTCAACGGGCTTGTAAAAAAGTTAATTTATGCGCATTGTTTATTCTGGGAAGTAAGTAACAAACAACTAGTGGGTGTAGTGTCGATATATGCCACAAAGTGACTTTTTAATCACAAGGGTGTGAATATGTTTAAAGTTCAATTAGTAGACATGTAATATTGCATGAAACATTGTAATATTATGTAACACATATTAATTTACTTTAATTGCATAATGAAACGGATATAGAATAAAGCTATACTATACTATAAAATTAGATGTACTAAATATTATTATGCAATATTACGTAATCTAAGTTGTTACACGATTTGTCGTTAATTGGAAATAACTGTTTTTTATATTAAAAACATTAATGGTGTTTATATAATCTTTAATTAGCTATGGCGATTTTCTTTAACAGCGAACGTTTAACCGATCGGCATCTGTCGACAGATAGATCATCCAATCAATAATTGGAAAAAAAAAAAAAAAAAAAAAATATACTGTCTGGACGGACATTTCTTCGGTCAGTAACAAATCCTACGCTTAATGTGAAAAAGCCATATTATTTCGTCCGTCTGACAACAGGTGCCATACAACACCTTTTGATACGTAAACAATTTGTAGCATCGCTCAGCGGAAAGTCTACCCTTTTTGTTTTCCAGACATGCTGTTTTTCGTCGTTTACAGACGCCAGTGGAGAAGTCGGCGGTGGAGCTATTTACAATGTGACCGACGGCATTATTCGACACTGCGGACAGTTGCGGTAAAATGCGTACAGCAATAAATAGAGGCCAGTGGGTTCACGGCCTTCATTACATAGTCGCTCAACATTACAGATAAAGATAACAAGGAACATACATGCGTTCATTTCATTGATAACTTGAGAGCG
This sequence comes from Cyrtodaria siliqua, assembly GCA_037043455.1. NCBI lineage: Eukaryota > Metazoa > Mollusca > Bivalvia > Adapedonta > Hiatellidae > Cyrtodaria > Cyrtodaria siliqua. Next base: position 231,314 of record JAWPHD010002624.1, read on the forward strand.
GGTTGCATTCAAACTAGACTCATTATCAAATATTGACCCCACCATGGGTTCATGTGGGGCTGTATTCGTACACACGGGGAGTGACCTTACCATGTGTTCATGTAGGGTCGTTCTTGTTTATAAACTACATGGATATACCTATATTTCGTATGTGTCGTGTTCGGCAGTTTCCAAAGGTCCACTTCAAAGAGACATTTTGAAGTCTTACATTCGACGGAATACCACTTTACGAGAGATTCAACGTATATGAATTAGTTTTTGCTTAGTGATTAATGTATATGAATTATTTGTTATTCACGTGTACATTTATGTCAGGATCGTACCATGAGTTCATGTACGATCGTTCAAACGCGTTAAGGTATAATGTGCATTTCGCTAAAACATCAATAAATAGAGGCCAGTGGGTTCACGGCCTTCATTACATAGTCGCTCAACATTACAGATAAAGATAACACGGAACATCCATGCGTTCATTTCACTGATTACTTGTGAGCGGTTTGCATTCAAACTAGACTAATTATCAAATATTGACCCCACCATGGGTTCATGTGGGGTTGTATTCGTACACACGGGGAGTGACCTTACCATGCGTTCATGTAGGGTCGTTCGTGTTTATAAACTACATGGATATACATATATTTCGTATGTGTCGTGTCCGGCCGTTTCCAAGGGTCAATTTGAAAGAGACATTTTGAAGTCGTACATTCGACGGAATATCACTTTACGAGAGGTTCAACGAATATGAATTAGTTTTTGCTTAGTGATTTAATGTATATGAATTATTCGTAATTCACGTGTACATTTATATCAGAATCGCACCATGTGTTCATGTACGATCGTTCAGACGCGTTAAGGTATAATGTGCATTTCGCTAAAACATCAGCGTAAAATACGCTTAATTAATTGATTTGTTTTTCTTTGTTGTTTCGTGTTCGATATATGCCAAGGTCATTCGTTTTGTTTTTGTTTCTTTCCCTTTCTTATGGCGATTTCATCAGTCAAATTGTCTGATGAGAGTGGCGAAAATCGCCATAGCTAATTAAAGATTATATAAACACCATTAATGTTTTTAATATAAAAAACAGTTATTTCCAATTAACGACAAATCGTGTAACAACTTAGATTACGTAATATTGCATAATAATATTTAGTACATCTAATTTTATAGTATAGTATAGCTTTATTCTATATCCGTTTCATTATGCAATTAAAGTAAATTAATATGTGTTACATAATATTACAATGTTTCATGCAATATTACATGTCTACTAATTGAACTTTAAACATATTCACACCCTTGTGATTAAAAAGTCACTTTGTGGCATATATCGACACTACACCCACTAGTTGTTTGTTACTTACTTCCCAGAATAAACAATGCGCATAAATAATCTAATTGCGAAGTGATTGGATATTTATGCAAAGCGTTTGTTCTCTGTACGTACGTCACGGACTCCGGTTTATTAACCTATTACGCGCTTCAGTGTTTATAACGCAACACGAAGACCATTGGCTTATTAAAACAGCGGGGCGGGCCCCGTTCATCACCAGGGTTATCCGTAACATATCCCATTCAGGCTCTGTGTTTAGGTGTAATTGTGTTACGTTTTAACTCGATTGTTATAATGTAATAAGGTAATAAGGTATGTTTATATACTACTAAAATGTATTTTCCACCTGTGTTTACACGTGTTTTATACGTATAATTGAAGGTTTTCTGTTAAATGCTGAAAACCTTTGTTTCAAACAGGCTTCCAAATCAGTAATGGTTAGTACTATTTATGTATGAATTATTCCTGAACGAGATACCTTAAAACTTAAGAGAGTTTGAACAATTATTGGTATACAAACATAGTCTCAATTCAATTCATTTTGAAGTTTTATATTCATGCCTCTGGGCAATAAATGATCACAAAAATATTAAACTGGATTTTAAATAAATTCTGGATCTAATTCATTTGTATTCTGTATGTGATCTACAGTCAGTCATTACGCTTCACTTTTCACTTGTGCGATGACTGGACTACCTCTTGGGACTCTATGATTGGACCTACTGAAACCCCAACTGACTGAGTGAGGTGTGTGCATGAGCTTTCGTCCCTTGGGTTTTCTGGTCGTACCCTAGATTGTTTTTCTCTTTAGCTGCAACTACTGTGGTTGTTCAGTACGATTCTGAATACATCCTGAGATGTTTATTATTTTGTATGTATTTCTTTAGTTAGTTTCTCTGGATGTGGACTTCCTGTTTGACTTTGTTTTATTTACTTTATTTTAATATTGCTCTTTGAGCAGATCTGCCTTATAGCACCGTATTTAGGTGTAATTGTGTTATGTTTCACCTCGATTGTTATAATTTAATAAGGCATGTTTATATACTACTAAAATTTATTTTCCACTTTTGTTCACACCTGTTTTATATGTATAATTGAATGTTTTCAGTTAAATATTGAACTTCGTTTTAGCGTCCACACCAATAACGGTTAATACCCTTTACGAATGAACTATTCCAGATACGAGATACCTTAAGAGATTTTGAACAAGAGTTTTCCGCCGAACATCATCACAAAAAAACTAACGACGCTGATTTGAATTATGGCGATTCCTTGTTCTCCAGGATATTGCAGATGTTCAAAGTGTGAGGTTTGGTGCACCCTAGAACCTGGTTTAAACCCCACAGCGGCCTTTTTTGCCACTGACCGTTCCAAGGCGGTAGCCCTATTGTCAACCATGTTGTGTTTGTGATGTCTTATTTGGCCTTTCATTCATCTTTAAAGCTGTTCTTTGTTTATGTTTGTGTTTGTTGTTGAATGTCGTCCTTGAATGTTACTTTTCCTGTTCGATTTTTAATATCTACGGTTCAGTGTCGAAATATCCGTTATAAAATTCTGCTAATATAAGCTTTCCCACCGCTTAATGGAATATAAGGCGGCACCACCTAATGACTGCTACTGCTACTACTTCTACTACTACTACTATTACTACTACTACTTCGTCTAACGCTGATTTGAATTATGGCGATTCCTTGTTCTCCAGGATATTGCAGATGTTCAAAGTGTGAGGTTTGGTGCACCCTAGAACCTGGTTTAAACCCCACAGCGGCCTTTTTTGCCACTGACCGTTCCAAGGCGGTAGCCCTATTGTCAACCATGTTGTGTTTGTGATGTCTTATTTGGCCTTTCATTCATCTTTAAAGCTGTTCTTTGTTTATGTTTGTGTTTGTTGTTGAATGTCGTCCTTGAATGTTACTTTTCCTGTTCGATTTTTAATATCTACGGTTCAGTGTCGAAATATCCGTTATAAAATTCTGCTAATATAAGCTTTCCCACCGCTTAATGGAATATAAGGCGGCACCACCTAATGACTGCTACTGCTACTACTTCTACTACTACTACTATTACTACTACTACTTCGTCTAACATGTTGGCTTCCGTCTTACCTGATTACGTGATAAGTTCCTTTTGAAATTGCATTTACGATGAATGAAATATAACTTGCATTGCCGTTATTTTACATACGACCTTCATCCTTATGGACAGTATTTGCTTCTCTTTAACAATAAACACCCATTCAATAAGTGTGTATAGGAAAGAAAATGTACCATTCTAGATAATGACATTAGCGTTTCAGTCAATTTCTACTGTTGGTGAACATTATTAAGGTTAAGCATTTTCTAAACCATTAGAAAGTAGATATAAAAGATATAGCCTTCAAGAACCACAGTCATCCAAAGCAAGCACAGAAACAAACAATAATTTCAACGATGAATAAAAGGCAAGATATGACAACACAAATATAACATGGTTGACAATAGGGCTTACACCTTCTAAACAAATATATGGCACTTAAGAGTACTATGCTTTTGCCCATTATTAAATGCTTTTCAATAATACTGAGGTTTTGATATCCTAGTTTTATGACAAGTTCCTAGTTCCATGAAGCTATATCTATAAACGCCCTCTTTACTACCTCCTAGACCTAGGTTTTTGTTCCGTAATTTTAAATCAGGAATCCAATACGTCCATAACATATTTGCTTTAGTTCCTGCTGATAAAGAAGGTACTAATGTCATTATTGTTTGACGACTACGTTAGGTCAATATTTTATCTGTAGAACTCGTGAGCACTAATTCATGTACTCCAATTTAGTATACTTGGGTTGATGGTGTTTCCATGCATATCACTCGGTCCCGAATTTTAAGGCTGGGGTAGACGAAAAGCAAAACCATCTTCCAGTTGTGTACTGGATTCCTAAATTACACAAATAGCCTTATAGAACCCGCTTTATTTATAATTATAGTATTTTCACCAATCAAGAAACCTCAAACATTTCAAAGTATTGTCTTACTGCCGCTAGCAAATACGCGACACACTATTATTGTGCTAAATAACTCTGGGATTAATCAATTTTTGTCTATTAAGTATATTTAGAAGACTTTCTTGATACAATTGTCAATACACGTCAAGGCTCATATATAGGTAATTATGGGACTCCATACTATATACATGATATACAACCTTACCTCACAACCTTATGGAACACAAGACTCGCATTCAAAACACTTGCGCTAGAGACTACAACAATACTAAAGATATCTTACCTGGTAGCAGTTTGGATACTTACAATACGTTTGTGAAGCACATTACTCCTATTAGATATTAGTTTCGTCGTTGGAACTATCGTTTATAGACGAATTGTTGGTATCCCTTTGGATATGAACTGCGCACCTTCTTCTTAATGGCAACTCTTGGTATCTGATTGACATAGTGAACAGTGAACATTGGTAATGTAATAATTAAATAGTAAAACATCAATTGCATAACGTTTGTTTGAAATCTAGTTTCAATCAGAAAGCGGCCAAATGCGGTTATTTGTGATGGAGTAAAATGTACAACCATTTTGTGTGTGTGACAAATTATATACTCGCTTTTTAAGTCTTACCATCTTATCGATTTCAGTTTTCCCAAAGTTGATTGCAACTTGTATATCGATAAATTGTCTACTTCTTTAGAAAACTAGTCAAGATGTGAACAATCATATAAAGTTACATCTCCGTAATACAAGAGCTAGGCTGGCTTTGTTGGAACATTTATTGCAGTGTGTTTAACCGGATTGTTATCAAATAAACTAATATGTCATATAACCTTGGGAGCAAACAAGCCCATCTTTGTTTTTTGTACTCGATCTACGTACTGTTTAACACACCATCATTTTAAAAAAAATGCCTTTCTAATGTTGTTGTCATCATATACAAGTCATCTATATTCCTGCTGTCTTACTGGTTTAAGTAAAGAAACGTTTGTGATAAGTAACCATTATGTTATGAAGAATGATGCGGCATAGTTTCTAATAGTATTGTCGATTTCATTATCTAATATCGTAACTTTCACATGACGTCATCAGAATAATATCAGTGGTCAATAAAATAAAACACCTCCACATTCCGGTTGGTGATAACCTCGGTGTTTATCGTTGATGCTCAACTGACTTGAACTCTTTATAAGGGTAATTTCTAGTAATAATTATATTAAAACCTTTAGTTATGTATCTTCTTTTGGTGCTGTCGGATTTCAAAACACCAATATGGATATATTCAATTTAAATAATGGTCGAATATTTTTATTTTTCATACAGAGATTGATGATAAAGTCCTAGTAAACACCTTCATTTTCACATACTGAATATCTTGACTTGCCGGAAGTTAACCAGATGTGAAAGTTATGAATAATTATGTTAAAGCGGCACAATACAGCAGTCGTAGAATCTATCTGCTCCGACATCACAATACTGTCAAATGATGTGTTGTACCTTGCAGCAGTCTTGCAGCAGTGAAATGTCACATATATTTCCAATTTAAATTACGAATTTTCGCAGTACGTACCCAATTAGTGTTATTCCGTACAATTTCCAATAGCGATAATTAGAATGTCTGAGAAGATGCATAACGTATATTGCTTCTATTAATTCTGCCGTTATTCACCGATGCTGTAAGAACTGTTTCGATGATGGAAAGTGTGTTTGCATTGTATTATGCATACCATTTAGGAAATAAATTCAGTGGGGGAGTAAAATCCGCGCATTTAAGTCGTATAAACATGCTAGAGGTTTGCTCCAATTTACTGTACCAATGCGAAACTACTTTGTATATTGAGGTACATGTACGCAAAATCCTGTACATGTACATAGTATAATTAAAAACATGTTTACCTTTTTAAAATGAGGAAATTGGCATTACATTGTTACAGCAAAGACCGTATGATCATGATAAGGAAAAATCCAACATTTAATTTTAATTCTGATTCTTTCTTATCTTCTTACTCGAAACTAAAGTTTTCTTGGTATTATATTTCATAATGTTTAATGCAAGTTTCATATTTAACCATCGTATTTCATTTAGCATATGATTGTAAATGCACTGTAAGAATCTAAAGATTCCATTTTGCATTATTATATCTCAAACTGCAATTGTGGATATTTCATTTCTCATTATGACAACTCCGATTACTACAAAAGTAGATTTAAAAGTCGAACAGAAAATATAGCATTCAAGGACCACAGTTAACCAAAATCTCAAACAGAAACAAACACTAATTACAAAGATGAATAAAAAGCAAGGTATGACATCAAAAACATAAAAGGTCTGACAATTGGGCTTCCGTCTCGGAACGGTCAGTGCCGAAATAGGCCGCTTGGGGTTTAAACCAGGTTCTAGGGTCCACCAAATGTTACTCTTACCCTATTGTCATCCCAATAAACGGGACAGTGTAAATAAAGATATCCTCGCCAGGTTAAAATCTCTAACAAACAAGGTAGCATTAATAGGCAATATAAATAAAACAAAAATGATCATGTGAATGATATACTATGATATACTATAAAAAAAAAAGTACGTACTCAGTGACTTGGTCAGAAGCCAGAGCAACAAGATAATAACCGTTTTATCATGTCGATCTGCACAATTCTGCCGAGAAACAAGATGCCTGAGATAATACCTTATCTTGGCAGTTATGTTCCTATCCCATCAGTGCACCTCTTTTGATGACGTCAGCACGTCTTTTGATGACGTCAGGGTATATGTTATGACGTCTGGGTATTTTTGAACGGAAAAAATGGGAAGAAAATGGAAAAAAAGGTAAATTAAACGATCAACATGATAAATAGAATATCATGTTAATGCCTGATCGTATCCAGTTGATCAGGTTCGGCACGAGAAAAATGAAGCCCTCGTCACAGCTTCGGACTTCTCTATAAGAATGCCTTGTAGAACATTTTTTATTGTAGCTCCCTCGTAGTCTCCTATATTCAACGTTATCGGTTGATGCCGTCTTATGTTTGTATGATGCCATCTTATGTTCACTCGGTCTTCTCCGTACCCCACCGAACAATGAAACTACGTCATTAATTTCCGTAATTCGGTATTTTAAACGGTCACAGTAATAAACGAGTAAGTTACGATAAACACCAAACACCTGAACGGAAAGGACCGAACGATGATTCGGCCTTCATTTGCATGTTTATTTCAGTAGTGTAGTATGAAATATGCATCATGTCTTTATTACACTCCCACAGCGCAAGTTATGTGATGAATGGATATAATGCAGAATTTAAGACAGTAACAAAGAGTATGATAATGGACCTTTGGAAACGGCCGAGCACGACACATACGAAATATTGCAGTCCCGGTTTGATTGAGACTGTTCATGAGCGGTAGTGAAATATGCTAGCTACCGCTCACGCCCTCTAGCCCCGGGTTGAGCAAAACTCAATATTTATAAAATCAATAGTACAATATTTTAACCATCCCGAAGATGGCATGCATATGGCGGTGGACATGGAGTATCTGTCTTCCCCATGTCGTACGGCGTATGGTCCCAGTATCTAATAAAATTAAATGCACGACACATACGAAATATTGCAGTCTCGGTTTGATTGAGACTGTTCATGAGCGGTAGTGAAATATGCTAGCTACCGCTCAAATCAAATTTAGTGATTTTCCCCCATATTTTTCAGTCATTTGTAACCATTTTGTGTTATCAAGAAAACAGAAGATATGGATATCTCTGAGCAGAATTTATGCTTTCGTTTGAGAAAAATAGGATTTTTACTCGACATCTATGTCATTTATTGTGTACAGTATTTTACATTGAAAATGTCAAAATAACCTCAATATGTATGTAATATCACGGTTTTTTAAATATAAATTTATTAGAAGCCTGGTGGTCTATATTAATTTTTATTTATTTCGAAAGAAACATCATAGCATGTTATGTTTGTGATTTCATATACATCGTCTTTCATTTATCCTTGTAATTGTTATTTATTTCTATCTGTGTTTTTGTTGACCGTGGTCATTCGACATTTATATCTACTTGAGGGTATTCGAGTACATTTAAGGAAATCTAATCGCGTAGTTTCAAACAAAACTCTTCCCTGACAATGGCAAGAATATGTATTACATGTACTTATGTACATTTGGTATTATATATGTGTTTATTATGTCAAACTTTACGATCGTGATCTAGATGTAGAAGTAATTGAAGAAATAATAACATATACACTGATGATACTTTCTGGAAAAATGATAAATACTTGACCTCTGTAAACCCCTAGCAGCCTTTTTTGCCACTGACCGTTCCAAGACAGAGTCCTATTATCAAACCTTTTATGTGTGTAGTGTTGTATTCTTTGTTTACCCTTGTAATTGTTATTTGCAGACTGTGTTCTGTGAATGCTGCAGGACGTTGGACCTGTATACCTACGTGAATATACAAACTGTGTTTAGAGTTTACACCATATTTCCATGTAAAACGGTATGACCTTGACCTTGACCTAAATATAGTCGTAATGGAAAGAAACCATGGCTTACATGATCATATTAAATGATCATCTACTACGTCTGATGGAAACAAATAATTATTTACATATACGTGTTAAACGATCTTACTTACTACTTGATTTGTCTGTTTCTAGAAAATATTGTAATGCACTCAGTACATTTGGAAACGCAACACTTGGTATATTTTTGAAATTCTAAAGAGGTTAAAGCACGGCTGGCTGTTAATCATTGGGACCAGCTTCAAACGGAGCTATACGCGGAAGTTTCCCAACGTGACTTCCGAGCTGGTGACAATGGTGATAAGTTGTAAACAAAGGTGAGTGTGAAGTTTGATTTTCCATTTCTTCTAAAAAAACACCAGGCTCTGTTCGAAAAATCGGGGAATGATATTCCACGTAGTAATGTTAATACTTTGCTCATAAACCGGAGTTACTCCAGAGGGAGAAACTTCTTTTTAAACACATTTGACATGCATACAACATTATAAAAAAAATGATTGACAAGAGCAAAATTACAAAAAAACAACAAAAAAACAACGTTCTCCTTCAAAATTTAATGAATGTATACGATGTATCGGTTTGGCCTAACCATAAACGTGACATTTTTAACTAAAGATATACAACAATATAGGGTAATCTGTACTTTTGAACTCTTAACGATTTTTATCTTAAAGTACTGGGAGGTTGTTATGGCAAAATATACATAGGTCCCAACTGTCAAATCCTATTCCGTCGCATTTTGTGTGGCCTATTGTGTGGCAATTATTGTTTAGTAATATATAATGGATGAAACTGTCAATATTAAACCGCAGGTATAGTATACTAGATTCATTTATTGACACTAACTCTATAGCGTTGACACCAGCACATCGCATTATTTCACAGGAGAAAAGTCGATGGCTTCAAATATAGCATTTATCTAGAGTAACTCCTATGTGTGAACAAAGTATTAACATTACTAGGTGGAATAGCATTTCCCAATTTTTCAAATAAAGCCTTTTTGTTTAGAAAAAATGATAACAAATCAAAAGTCACACCTTTGTTTACAAGCTGAAAGTTACGTTGGGACACCTTCACGTAAAGCTCCGTCTGGCGCTTGTCCCAATGACTATCAGCCGTGTAAAGAGTCCTCGTGTAAAATGAAATAAATGAAAGAAATAGAACACATATTATGCAACCGTTTATCGCCATATGTTAACCTTTGGGACAAAGGAGACTTGTGCGCTAACATAAAATACGATCTTGATTTGAACAAAAAACAAGCGGACTCAAAATAATCGAAAATCAAAAATGTTGCGTTTTCAGATGTACTGAGTATGTATTTGGTTTTTGAGAGTAACGTTAACCTGGAGGATGCCCCTATCTACATCCTGAGGTATATACTTCAGCAAGTAAGGATTTCGTCAGCTTCGAAATAAATATTTCAGCATTCTGACCAATCGCATATCTTATCTTTAGAGGTACAGCTATTAATAGATGATTTTGTTTGTTTTGTTTGTATGGTGTTTTACGTAATTTTCAACACATGTACGGTTATAATTAATAGATGCACCAACATTAAAACAATGTATATGTCTTTGTTTTGCAATATCTGTTTAGAGTACTGTTTAATGTAGTTACATTCCAAATTTCATTACTTAAAATTGCTTTTATTATTTAGACATGTGTGATTATACCTCTCTGAGTAGCATGACAAATTGTATGAAATGATCAGAACAGTTTCTTTGGGGCCATGTTTTTTTATAGTTTACCCTTGCCTTTGAGTAAATTTGTTAATTTTCTGAAATTCCTTGTAATGAAAACATAAGAAGCAATCCCTTTACTGTATCAAATCATCTCCTTTTAGATGCGATTTATTGATTCTAAGCTTATATTAAATAAGTAATCAGAGTATTTATGGGTATATCAGCTTCAGGTGATAATGATAATCACATGAAGGCCTATATATCATAACAGCTACGCCAAGAAAAAACCGCAAACCAAAAAAGCCACCAAGTGTAAGCGCTGAGAGCAATAATGAAGTTTGAATGGTATGCATGGACATTTTATTGGAGCCACTAGTAAATGGGAGGAATAACAATAAGGAATCCGTACCACTTCATCGTTGAATGGCATTGAAGCCATTAGAAGGCGGCATTTTGGCATGTCTTTAAATTCCATTGAAACACTCCTTCATTCAATAAAACATTTGCCACGCCATTTTGAATTTTTAGAATTCCTAGAAGAACAATGTTCACAATTCCATTTAAATTCTAGCTAGTAAATGATGTTAAAACATGGTGCATTACATTGTAGATGGAAGGCGACGTATTGTATTTATTTAAGTATTGTCGTACTATGTTGAGTGAAATCTTTTATTATCCATCTAGTGTTCCTTAACTCTGTTTATATTACGAATAGGTAACGCGTGATTGTACATTTGATTTTTGCGTTTATTTTACAATTTATACCGCAGCAGTCCTGAGACACGCGAACATATGTTCCGTATTGGCAGAAAATGGCGAAAAGTCGAAAAACATTAAGCATTAAACCTTAGCATGGATATCCACCAAAGAGTAAACAAATAATTGCTTCAGCACAATTTAAACTTGCGTTAAAATTAACAGATAATAAACATAGTTTGTTTTAGATTTGTTGCACTGACGACTTGTAGAGAAAAGGAGAGAGCACAATACTATTATTATTTGTGAGGATTGCATTTGGTTTACCAAGATTATGTGTTGCTGAGTCCCTAACAAACATCAATTCATTTTTGGATGGTATAGTGATACTGATGAGAGTTTACTTCATTTATTTGTTGTTCTAAAATAATCAGATGGACGAACGAGTATGCTTCGATTACGCGATATGATTTTATGTTGTGGCATTAACTAGTCATTTATTAAAACACGCAGTAATTGTTTTAATATGTAAACATTAGATTTATTTGAAGAATCAAAAATATGTGTTATTCTCTACGATATTATATAGACTAGTATCATCTGCAAAAGTTCAATAATTCAAAAATGCAAAATAGGAAAAGAAATAATCAAAAACAACAACAACCAGAGACCGTATAAGCAACGCTGTCATTCAAATAAACAAGGACACAATGGTCTCAAATTAAATTGTTTCATTTCGATTTAGGTTCAGGAATGATAACCATTTACGTGAATCCTTCATGTAACCAAAACAACTACAAAAAAAAACCGAGAAAACATCCTCACTTAACTTATGACATCCGAAATGAAATAGGCCAACTTTCCTGTGTGTCTATCAGAACGTATTTATTAAGTGGTCCTTAGCTTAAATACACATGGTCATGTGTTCATCAAAAGTGAAAATATAAAAGTAGTCTTACAACTACGGTAGCCCTAACTTAATATTCGCACCCAGTGACCGACATTAGATTAAAAATCAGGGTTGTACATACCTATTTATTCAACTTATGTCTTCTTCCTAACATGGACTGTATAGACTATAGTTTTCTTTCGTTCTTCGAACTTTGTTACATTTTCTGATAGACAACATGCTATAAGACATTCAATTTATCAAAATAATTACAGGATAAGGCTTTCAAAATAACCACTTTAATTTTTTGAAATGTATAGATCACATCTCCATAGAATAAAGGTTGTGATATTTCTAGTCGCAGAAACCTTTATAGGATGGTGTTGTACTACTTCAGAAGGTTTGATCCTGAGATGTTTATTATTTTATTATTTTGTATGTGTTTCTTTAGTTAGTTTCTCAGGATGTGGACTTTATTGTTAGATAATTCCTTTTGATGGGATGTAGTTTTGTTTACACTGTCTTGTCTATTTGGTCGTTGAAGACAGGATAATAGCGAGGATTGTGCGCATACAAAATCGATTCAAGCTAACCAGTAGGCCTTATTGCCTACTGACCGTTCCAAGTCGGTAACCCTGTCTTCACCACCCTTTCTGTTGTTTTTTGTCTCTATCATTATATTGTCAAGTCCTTGTTTGCAGTACAGTGTGGACCTACGATGCCATTGCGCTCGGACGCTGTGGTTTCTATAGGACCCTATATCTCATTTTTGCGTTGCGGAGGTAGGACTTTGTGAAATAACTACGTAGTTTATGATAACGCAAACCTTGCTGAAGAAGTTTACTTCTTAATAACTTGATTTCGATAATTGAGATCCTTAGGATAGTTAACGATGTCATAGTTAAAATCATCTCTCTTATCATCGATTTATTATTTATTAAATCATTTGAAATCGATATATGAAGATCGAGGAATGCTGTTAAGGCATCCGAACTGTTGGTTTTAATCAAAGGGAATGTAGCGACACAGCCAAACATCTTTATTATTGAGAGTTCTGAAAAACTTGAATAAGGGTGAAAGAATTATCAAAATCGGATGATAAACAAAGAAGATATGATCATTCTGTTGAAACGAATATGGAAGCTGCCATTTTGAGAGCTATGACATCACAGTTCTAAATGACCATATATGGAATATTTATGAATATGAAAATTTACTGATTTGTAGGGGGAAAATGACAGCAACTGTATGAAAAATATGCAATACTTAATGACAATAATGCTTTATATTCCCAGTAAAAAAATGCATTCATTTGCAGTGATTTTCTTTGTTTTAAATGATATTTATCAATATTCCATATATGGTAATATGGAACTATGATGTCAAAATTCTAAAAATGGCGGCTCCCATATTCGATTTAGAACAACCTTAAATGGTCATATCTTTTTTGTTTATCATCAGATTTTGATAATTCTTTTACCTTTTTCCAAGGCTTTCAGAACTCTCAATAATATAGCTCGTTTGGCCGTGTCGCTACATTCCCTTCAACGTGAGCTCTGCTGGATAAATATTAGTGACCATATAAGTAAACTGCGAACAAGAAATGTAACTTTCATAGATCACATTAAAATAAATACACGTATTAAAACAAACATCAATTACAATGCTAAATGTAAAAAGCAAGGCATGTGATATCAAAAACATAAACGGACTACCACCATGGAACGGTCAATGGCAAAACAAAAGACCGCTGGGAGTTTGAACCAGCTTCATTCATGAAACCTCATTCTAACAGTATCAATAGGCAATATTGTATAACACATAGATGATTATGTATATATGAATACGAAAAACAAAAACCTAGAAAGTCACAATGCTAGTACTCATTGACTTGACAGAGCGACAAGAGAACACACAATTAAGGGTACGAGAAAACAAGATTGAAGACAAACATCAAACACTACCGTCCCTTCAGGATTTAGGTAGAAATCATCATAGGGTCAACACTCTGTCAAGTCATCGCACAATCAAAAAGGAGAGCAAAGTGGCAAACTGTATTCATTACAACAAAGATGCCAGACTTAAGCACAAAGTACCTTTTGTATTATGAAAACAAGGGTCATAACAATGTTGTTTTATATTCGATATTGGTGTGTTGTTTTTAACTGTCTCGATTTTTAATTGATATTAAATGCAAAATGAAATTGGTAGAGCTTTTAAAACACAAATTTAACCAACGTGCGGACGACGGACGAACGCGCAATTCAATAAGCTCGCCTGTACGAAGGCCATATGAGCTAAATAAAAACTACACTTGGATGGTATCTTAGAGATTTTGTTTATAACGATACATGCAGTGTAACATACGATAACTACCATTTATTGGATACATTTGTTAGACATATAAATTGAAATTAATTGAAAACATGATAAACATTTAAACATGATAAGTGTATGTGTTTCTTTTTTTTTGTCTTGAAACTCGAACTATTGTATTGACAAATGCGTATATGATTGTTTATTGGAAAACATAATTTATTTGGAACATATAAAACTGAAAGCTGTAATTTCTTCATTTTGGGGATCTTAATTTAAGAATAGAATGTCCAATTATTTATAAATAAACAAATAGATATGATAAAGATACACTTGTCAGAAAGATAAAACTACCAGCCTTTTTTATGCAAAACTAAGCAATGCAAAACATGATTGAAATTCTTTCAAGAATAATATTCTCCAGTAAGGCGGAGCCATAAACCCCAATTATTTTTTACAAATTATGTCAAGACGACAAACAATCCGATTGATCCTTTATATCCAGCAGACGAATAGATTATTTATTTAACAAACATTTGGTAAACTCATACAAGCAAATTTTTTATTTGGTAATAAAGAACAAGTATTAACCGGTTCTCTTGCAGTTGTAAACGTTACATCACTGTTTTACATTTACAAAGTTGACAGTTAAGTATGGAAAGGTATAAAGAGTATTGGTCATTTAATATTTATATAAAAGTAAACATATGAGATTAGTAATAATGACATGGATTTCTCCATCTTGGAATAAATGTTTACGCGTGTAGAAGAGTATGAAAGTGGACCTTTGGAAACGGCCGAACACGACAATTACGCAAATATTGCAGTCTCGGTTTGATTGAGACTGTTCATGAACGGTTGTGAAATATGCTTGCTACCGTTTACGCCCCCAGTTGTAATTAACATGTTTTATGTCGTGCAATTGAGCGTTTAGTAACAGATAGTTATGTACCATATGAATGCTACATTTCATGTTCGACTTTTATATCTACTTTTCCTATTAAGGTTAACTGGGGATGATTACATGGAAAATAAAAAAATCTTCTTCTATACTCACACAACTAAATTATGGTTGTCAAAAAAATCCAATAGATCTTCCCTGTTATATCGTTTCATGAATTAAATTCGGAAATATTAGTTAGATAAAATGTATGTAACTTTTCTAATATATTGAAAGCACTTTACGTAAAGTATTATGTTTATAAAAAACTAATATGGTACAAACCGTTGAATTACTTTCTTCAGATGATAAAAATGACGAGAAATGTGTGTGTTTTATTTCTACTGTACATATTTGACAACGGTACTGTTTTATTAAACATAGCATACGGGTAAGTTACAGTTACATGTAACAATCATTAATATATGAACAAAATACTACTCAGCCTCCTACATTTACATACATATGTAACAAAGTTACGAGTTTCGAGATAAGTGAACCATGAACTATACTTGTTTCTTTCAGTTACACTCATCACTCTAAATGGTCATGTTTTCTTTGTGACTGTCAGATAGGCGTAACCTTCTCATTCACTGGATCACATGCTAAGTCAAAAGTTCGCGGAGCACTGTAGGAATCCATTTTAAACATCCTTGTAGTTGCAGATGATCGCTGAAAACTTCTACGAAAGCGCTTAAAAATGTTCACAGAGCAACAACAGCAAATAAGTGTTTTGAACTGATTTCGAAATTTTCTACCAGTGGCACAGTATAGAAAGAAATTAGCACTATGGTTGGTATACATCAGTAACTCGGCGACTGTGTTTAATAGTTTCATCTTTGAAAATTCTGCATCATCTTCAGACTCATTGGCTATGGATTGGTAAATCAATATTCCATTCATCGGCAATGTAGTTATGAGAAATGTAAATGACACCGACAAAAGCATGCATGTTAGTCTTTTGCTAATTTCTCCACGAGCTTTGGCCTGATTACACATTCTATTTCGCGGAATTAAGGATGCTTGTTGGCGTAGTGCATTACGCATGTTACGAGATTTGATCACCTGTCGTATGATCATAATGTTTAGAATCGATATAAGTATGAACGGAAAGAACGAATAAATTGATGCGTCAACCCATGGCCAAATGTCTTCGACTAATTTGATGTGATTCGGAGCTGCTTCGCAACGTGTAACCACCGTCTCATTAAATGAATACTGATGCAGTTCAACAGACCAGAGAAAATGAAAGTTGACTGCCAGAAATGTGACTAAAATACTGACAATCCCAATCCGCGAGTATCTGACATTACATACTCTGGGAGCTTGTAGAGGGAACATAACGACTGCCGCTCTCTCTACTGTGACCGCCACAATCAACCAAACAGACGTATCACTACAAACATAGCCTACAAATATTACGCACTTACACAGCACATTGTTTGTATGTTCCAGCTCAGTCGTAAATTGTCCGATCCAGAGTCTTAATAATCCAATATACAGCACTAACAAATCCATCACGGCTAACACAGTCAGGTAACTATAAGTTGAAGACTTCTTAGCGTTTTTCATCAAAATGCAAAACGAGAAAAGATTTCCAAACGTCCCAATTACAAGTAAAATGGGCGGTACGTACAGTAATAACAGCTTATGGGC